>JAODAL010014208.1:0-88296 GCA_025379985.1 Phyllomedusa bahiana
TGGCAAGGAAAAAAGGCTAACCGTTGAGCCACCATGCTGCCCACATCTATAATCCCCCCTATGATAAAATAGACACATTTTAAACATCTTAAACAAGAAACAAAAAATGCCCTAATTGCTAGTTTTGTCCACCATGCCTCTACTATTCAATTGGGTTGGCTGGCTTCTTGCCATTATTTAGAGCAAAAAATGACTGGAAAAATATAAAATATAAGGTATTAGTTGATACAGTGGCCACTACACACAAGCCTGCAAACCACATCAAGGTTCCTAATTTTTGGGTACCCAAAAAGTATTTGGCAGTCTGACCAATAGAATAGTAGAGGCGTTATAGTTTGTCAGTCAGCATGGTGTACCACACGTATCTGTATAAATAGCACCCTTTTTATTACCTTATCTATATGCAATTTTAATACCAGCAACCACCCCCTCATATATAGAAGGCATGTGAGTGGTTGTCTTATTGGTATTTTTGCATTTGTGCAGTCTCCCCTTATCTAGTAGTGTAGCTTGTCTGCATACTGCTATGAACTGGTACTTATTTATTGTGTAGTTTTCCATCAGTCAGTTGTTCCCTGAGTGGAGGGGTATATGAACTTCTGCTCATTAGTTATCTGCACCTGTTATATCTTTCCCAAGTAGCACAGGGGCTTGTGTTGTGAATGTAGAGAGGTTTGAAGCAATATTGTGTTGTATGTATAAATTATGAAATCCCAAGCTTTTCTCCTTATAAGGCATTTCAGCTGAGCAGAAGCCATTTTGTGGAGAATGATGCAGCAATTATGAAGAAGCTAAGATGGCTCAGATGTCCCACTTGTTATCTGTTTTCTCAAGATGTGACCTCCAGCTATTGTCTCCCTTTCCTGAAGTTTCGTTTTACTGGAAAATCACTGAGTTTTGGCTGATGCAATCCCAGAGGCTTTTTCCCCAGAGACAACGTGGACCAATAAAGTGTACTTAACAGCTGCCTAAATATGGACATACATCCGTTCCTCTCTTCTCAAATTGCGCCTGCGTTTATCTTAAATTATCAGTTTATACAAATATGTGTGTAAGGCTTTGTCTTGTCAGAATTGCTTGGAACATGAATGAGTTTTTGATCCAGAACTCCTCTTGTGTCTGACTCAGTTTCTAATCGGCCGATACATGTTCCCCTGATCGTGATTTGGAATACCGGGGCAAACGGGTGAACCCCCCCAATGTTGGTAAACGACCCCCAACATTTTGGCGCCGCATCGTGAGGCGTGATCTGCGGTGGATCTAGGACCCCCGAGGACCCGAACCTGCCACGGGCGTTTTGAGGCCCGGGAGGAAAAATCAAATTGAGGACTGCAGCCCCCTAAAGGTCTCGGTAAGTTGATGCATCTATATGTATTTAACTACCGTTGGCCATTTGATGTCTCCCGGTTAGTAGATTGCTTGTGGTATCTGGTCCGCGGGTGGTCACAATAAAGTGACTCAACCTAGACAACTTTGATCCAGCCGGTCACGTTTCGAACTTTGTTTTGCTGTGACTTCCAGTAGTTCGGATTGCCCACTGTTTTTTAGTCACGAACCCCTTTGCCCGGTATGGTTGCTGAACTATAGTGGGAACCTTGAAAAGTCTCTAAGGTTAATTGTTGAGTGGTACGGGAGTCTCGGGGGTTTTTTTTGGGAAACAAGATCTGTGTATTACTAGAAAAATTCATTTGGGTCCGGGTTGGAACTAATTCACTAGGATTGTTCTGGGGCATATATAAGTATACATATTATGTTTTGACAAAGACCGGGAGGGTACGTCCCCCACATTGGGCAACAAAGGGTGGGAACTATTGTTGGTTAGGTTAGGGATCTTTATTATTTTGATAGAAACCTTGTGTTGTGAGACCGGGATGTGGGGACAGGCCGGGGGCCACGGCTGTGTAGCCCTTTGTCAGGATTGGAGACTCCCCATACGTAAACACCAAAATGTTTAAGAGTTTCAAAAAGAGCAAAAAATTGCCTGAAGGGGGCAGAGACTGTTGAAGAAATTGTATCAAGAAAAGAAGGGGAAAAGTATGTGAAAAATGCATTCAAAATGTTAAATTTGGGTGGGTTTGCCAAAGAAGGGAAATTGCAGCCATCTAAATGGCAAGAGGTAGTGGAAAAATCAAAGGGGGCAGTTATCTTGACAAAGGATGGTTGGAGATGGCACAGGCTCACCTCCGAGTGGCCAAAAGTTTGCAAAAAGAAGGTTTTGTGGAAGTTGAAAGTGTTGGAGGGAAGGATAAGGAAGAAAAAAACTGCATTCAGGGTTAATTTTATATTCAAGCTACATCACTTGTTATCTTTCACACTGAAATTCTGGCAGAGTGTATAACCTTGGCTTCGATTCAAAGCATCTGTTAGGGGGGGTAGCTGCTGCGGGGACATTTCTCCCCTCGGCTCTAAGGTGTAATGAGAAATTGTAGCGCTCAGTCAAAGAAAGTGCAGTCGTGTAGTTTGATCGAAGAGAAAAGATAGTAAAAATATATATATATGAGACTTGAGAGAAAAAAGCATAATTACGCTCTGTGTAATGAGTATAAATCATGAAGATAAGCTAGCATGTTGAGACAAGCACTGAAAGAACAATGATGTCTTCCCTAAGTCCACCCCTAAAGCCCCAAGAACCCCAGAGGGAGAGTGGATGACCCGCAGTGCGGTGGTCTCACCCACGTTTGGTCAAGGGGGGTTTCGGGGAATAGGGAGGGGCCCTCGTGCTCTGTACCCCCCTCCTGGGACCGAGTACAATCCGGAAAGGTGGGATCCCAAGCTCAGTTGCATGTTAAAGACCCAGCACGGTGGTCAAGTACTGTTCTCTCTGGGTCATGGAGACATCACCACTCACCGGGTGGGAGCCATAGTTAACCCCGCCAACCCTCATTGTCAAAAACCGAGGGGGTTTGGCGCAGATTATAATGGAAAAAGCTGGTTCAGAGGCTAACCAGGACTGTGAGAATTATCTGAAGGAAAAGGGCCAAGTGGAGACGGGATCTGCTATCCTGACGGGCGCAGGAGATCTCCCTTGCACGTTTATAATCCATGCTGTGGGACCGGTCTATAGTGGCAAAGATATTGACAAGGAAACAATTCAGCTTACATCTGCTATTACTAATGCTTTGGATTTGGTTAATGAAATAGATGACACAATCATGACAAGCCGGTCCATCTCCCTCCCACTTATCTCCTCCGGTATCTTTATGTTTCCTACAAAATTATGCATTAGAGTCCACTTACGTGCATGCTTGAATTTCATCGACAAAGCCGAAGGGTGCAATTTAGATGAGGTCAGGATAGTCTCCTCCTCGCCAGGGCACACGGCTGTCCTTGTAGCAGAAGGAAAGGCCCTGGAGATCTTCCCAGAATGTGAGGATCTAGACACGAGGGAGCAGCCCCCACCCCGACCGGTCCCAGAAGCACAGACCGGCGCAGCTGGGCCGATCTCTGATGATGCGAGGCAGGCTCCTCCTGCTCCACTGTATGTTGCATTCACCCCTAAACAGATAGATTGCCTGCCCTAGCAAATTGCCAGACCCCATGAAATTCCCCATGCAGTTTTCTAAGAAAGTTGTAAAAAACCAGGCAAATCTATGGGGCAAATTTGGGAAAAGATTTGGAGACCCTGGTGCTCGTCAGAACTTCTGATGAGTACCTCCCCACCATTCAGAAATATCTGAACCCCTCTGGACTTGATATATTTTCCTTTGAGTCTGGATTAGCCTTTTGTGATCAGCTTAAAGCCTGGGCACAAACTTGTTTAAGTGACCAAGCCACCACACTCCAGGATGTGCAGCAGGAACCTGGGGAGGCAGTGGATGTTTTTGCTGCAAGACTAAGCCAGCAGTATGAGGTTTTTAGGATTCCCCAAACTCAAATAAGATACAATGTTCTCTGTTGGTAAGGGCCCTGATAGATGGCTTGGAGGAGGATCTAAAGGGGTCTGGTCCTACGTTCCGGGCCCAGAACTCTATGGGTCAGAATACAAAGAAGCCTTGGCAGTGGTAAAAGGTTTCCAAAAGGTAGTTAATCAGGACAAGAAAAAGAAAGGGGAAAAGAAAACTGTCAAACCACTTATGGTTGAATATGCCCAGGTTCCTGAAAACTATCAGGCTGTGGTCCCCTACCGCCAGCCTACGCAGGGCCCCCGAGAGCCGCCTGTTTGCTGGAGGTGCAACCAGGTCGGCCATTTCAAGAGAGACTGCCGAGTCCGCCTTCCGGCACAATTTCAGCCTCAACAGCACAGACATCCCTACCCAAGGGGGGGCCCCAGGGGGAGGGGTCCCAATGAGGGTGTGGCCAGCTGGTGCCCGCCCTTGCAGCAGTGGGAAATCGAGAGGCCTGCGGGGTAGTGACTATACCTATCGCGGGTCACCCCACTGATTTTCTGGTGGACACTGGTGCGGCCACCTCTGTAATAGCAGCAAAGAGCCTGCCTCCTGAGGTCCAGATCTCCTCTGATGTCCTAAATTGTATTGGGGTTGAGGGTCGCATACATAAGTCGCCCCTCACCATGCCAATTAATGCTGGTCCCTTTCCCGACTTGATGATCCGTTTCCTTGTTTCTGACACTTGTCCAGTCAACCTGTTGGGAGCAGACCTACTCCAATTGATGCGGGCCAACATACAGTTTTCCTCAGAAGGTATGGAACTTAATTTACAGGACCCGGGATCAGAAGATGGTATTACCTACCGATGTGCACTGAGGGCCCTCCCTCTCCTGATGATGTCCTTAGCCAAGCCCTCTCCATCTTTGGATTCATCTGTATTTTCCAGCCTCCCACCAGGACTTTGGTCACAGGGACCGGATGATGTCGGCCTTCTTCCTGTCCCACCGGTGCATGTATACCTGAAGGATGGAGTCTCCTACCCTAGACTTCCACAGTATCCCCTCAAAGCTGGTCAAGAAGATGGACTGAAGGCTCAAATACAGTCCTTTTTGAACTCAGGGGTACTCGTCTCCTGCATCTCTCCCTGCAACACCCCTCTTTTTCCTGTGAAGAAGAAGTCCAAGAAAGGAGAACCGCAGAGATATCGATTGGACCCGGTGGCCAGGACGGCTCCTGCCTGCCTCAAGGCTGTCCATGCAGCACAGATCCTCTTGGACAAAACTGCGGATATAGTCTTGGGACATGAAGTGATCATCCAAGCACCCCATGATCTGGCCGCAGTGCTGCAACAGACTCTCCCGAGGCACATGACTCATCAACGTCACCTGCGCTTACAGTGCTCGCTCCTGTTGCCATCTAATATCTCCTTCAAACGTTGCACTGTTCTGAATCCAGCCACTCTTCTTCCACTACACAGGGGGGAGGAGCGAAGAGAGATAAAGGAAGTGGAATACAATCCGGATGAGGACTACCATGACTGTCTAACCGCCTTGCAAGAACAGACTGCAGCCCCATTCACAGTGGTGACTGAGGAGATCCCTCATGCAGACCTTGATCTCTGGACTGATGGATCAAGATATGCTACTGAAGATGGGACTTTTCATACAGGATTTGCAATAACCACAGAAGATGAGATCCTCATGGCAGAAGCACTGCCCCCACACCTTTCAGCTCAAGTTGCTGAATTACAGGCTCTGGAGGAAGCCTGTAAAATGGCCAAAGGAAAGACAGCCAATATATGGACTGATTCAAGGTATGCCTATGGCATAGCACATGACTTTGGAAATCATCTGGAAAAATCGAGGAAATTTATCACAGCAGCGGGACCCCAGTCAAGCATGCAGTACAGATCAAGTCTCTAATGGCCGCAAATTTGAACTGCCCACACAGGTAGCCATCCTAAAGGTTAAGGCCCCTGGCAAAGTAAAAGACAGACAGACCCGAGGAAACCAGACAGCGGACCAAGCCGCAAAAGCAGCAGCTCTTGGTGCAGTGTCATCCAAGTGGCTGGATCCTGAGCCCATTATGGTAACCACCAGAGCTCAGAAGAAGGAATTCATTAAACAACAGGAACTGATAACTCCAGCCTCTGATTGGAAGCCCGGCTGGGCCCCTCAAGAAAGAATATCAGCAGAACAACATCTGGCAACTGCAAAGGAGAAACAACAGTGGAGAAGGATGGAAACAACCCTTGAAAGAGGAAATATGGAAGTGCAAAGGCCTTGTCTGTTACCTAGACGAATGTATCCTGCCATTGCAGCCTGGGCCCATGGAGCTACTCATCGTGGAAAGAATCAGGCACTCAGCTATTTTGTGCAGAAGTTGTACCATTTCCCAGGAATCAGTTCCATGATTGCAGCTTACAATCAAGCATGCACCATCTGCACCACCTGCAACCCTTCCCCAACTGCTCAAGTTCCCATGCAGCACTTGGCGAAGCCAGAATATCCCTTCCAAAGGATTCAAGTGGACCACATCCAGATGCCTAAGAGCGGGAAGTATGAATATGTTTTGGTTGCAATAGACATGTTTTTTAGATGGCCAGAAGCCTACCCAGTGACCAACATACCTCCAAAGTAAAAGGCAGAGAAGTTGATTACTGAAATAGCTTGTCGATTTGGAATCCCTCAGTGATCGATTGGACCAGGGTCCATCATTCTCTTCCTCGGTTTTTCCGAGAGTTATGGAACATGTTAGGGGTAAATTTTGGGGCCCCCACACGCCGTACCATCCCCAAGCTCAGCTAAGGTCGAAAAATGAATGGGACCCTCAAGATTTAAATTGTCAAAGATACTGCTGAGTCCCCCTGGGCCCTGGCCAGACCTTCTCCCAATTGTTCATACCACGTTAGGCACACCCCACAAGCAAAACAGGCCTAACCCCATTTTGAGATACTGTTTGGGAAGCCCCTTCTGTGTTTGAGGTCAGGAGCAAAGTTAGGGGAAAATAGTGACAGGACTGTACAATTTGTGATTTGAATTGTCTAAAGAGTTGACTAAATTGCATGCTGCAGTCTCTGCTTGTCTTCCATGAATCCACAGGGAAACGGTGCATGATTTCAAACCAGGAGACCGAGTGTACCTAAAGAGGCATATAAGGAGGGAATTGGGCCCGGAGCCCAGATTTGAAGGCCCATTTAAATGTTATCCTGATTACCCCCACGGCAGTGAAATGGAGGGAAAACCCACGTGGCTCCATGCTTCTCCTTGTAAAAGGGACCCAGTGCCAAAATGATTGATATATCCTTTAATTTGTTTTTAAACCTATAGCTAATGCTATAGTGATTTTTTGGATGGACATTAACCAAAGTGTGCAAACCTTTTCATTTGATGCTTGTGATATATTCCCCAATAATCCCTGCCAGAAGGATGTCTTTCCCCGCAGGTATGGACCTCGATCCTTTGTGACAGGGGTGTTTTACTTGTGTGTAACACGCCCCGGGAATGAAAATTGCTATTACTGGTCAGATGTAGGATGGAATACGGGGGAAGACTGGGGATATGCTCCTCCT
Source organism: Phyllomedusa bahiana (assembly GCA_025379985.1). Taxonomy (NCBI): domain Eukaryota; kingdom Metazoa; phylum Chordata; class Amphibia; order Anura; family Hylidae; genus Phyllomedusa; species Phyllomedusa bahiana. The sequence goes on from JAODAL010014208.1 coordinate 7,399, forward strand.
GAAGCTCGGGCACGCAAGGACCCGAAAGGAAGGTCCTTACTGGTCAGGATGACTCTGACCAGGGGACCGACATACTTGGGTGGGAGTGATACGACCGATGCGCTGTTCCCTGTAGTTCTCAACCTAGAGCACCCCAGCCCCGGAGACATGGGAAAGTATGTCTTTGGTGTGTATACCGGACTGTTGAACGGAGAAGTAGGAGTGATAGAACTTAAAGATCTTAAAATCAGACCCATCACCGCCACTCCCACTGTACCCCCAAATGGGAAATACAATCTCCAGAAAGCAGTAGAAGAAGTAGTCCCAATCCCAAATATGCAGTGGGAAGATGTGTTTTCTATTGAAACCCAAGTTTCTCCCCGGAAAAACTTGTGGCTAGAATGGGTAAAATACACCGTCAGGGCCCATAATCTAACAGTTGGGTGTTTGGCCTGTGCCGGCGCCAACCCACACATGGAAACACACCCCTATCACCAAGTTACTGCAGATAATGCAGAGTGTGTTATTAGCCTGTTGAAAAAGCAAAATGGTTCCGAATGTAAGGACTTGCTCCCCCTTGTAAGTTTTAAACCCAAAGTGAGACCACCTGGGGAGGTGTGGGTCGCTCCTGGGAACTACACTTGTCTCTCTCCCAATACTACAGACGGAAAGGCATCATTGCTGCAGGCTTCGCTTCCCTTATTCCCCAAGTTCAAATTAATAAGAATGTAGACTGGATTAATTACAATTATTATAACCAGCAAAGGTTTGTTAATTACAGTAGAGATGGTTTCAGGAGTCTATGAAAATTAGGCCCCGATACTAGGATGACCTTACACAACCGATTAGCCACCGACATGGTGCTGGCGGGGAAAGGAGGAGGGTTTTTTTGGGATGATAGGTGAAGAATGCTGCACCTATATACCTGACAACACAGGAGTGAATGGAAAAATCACTATCGCCCTAGGTAAGATAAAGAATCTGTCCAAGGAACTTAAGGAGAACTCAGGAGTGGACACTTCTTGGGCCTCCTGGCTGACTGATTGGACTGGAGGCTGGAAGCGCTGGTTACAGCAGGTGGGCATGTACTACTATAATACTGGGGGTGCTACTGTTTGTACTGTGTTGCTACATTCCCATCTACAAAAATCTATTGGCCAGGGTAGCTGCGGAGCAGCCACCTCAGAACTTTTCCTTATCACGAACAGGGCCTCTGATGTGCAGTGATGAAGGAGGTATTTTCTGACATCCCTTCCTCCCAAGACCCCCATAAGTATGAACCAAGAGTCAATTCTCTGATTTGAAGGGACAGATCCAGGGGAAAACCTCACACTGTTAGGTAGGTCACTGGGAGTTGCGTGTTGAATTCACCCACTAGGGGGTTTCCTCACGAGCTTCTGAAGAAATCCCAACTCCCCTCTCCCCCCGTGTGAGCAGTTTCCAAAGGTACAAAACCACCCTAGATACAGTGCAGCTGACAGGGACAGAGGAGAAAATCTTGGTCTTTAGGGGGGATTGTGAAGGTAGAGAGGTTTGAAGCAATATTGTGTTGTATGTATAAATTATGAAATCCCAAGCTTTTCTCCTTATAAGGCATTTCAGCTGAGCAGAATCCATTTTGTGGAGAATGATGCAGCAATTATGAAGAAGCTAAGATGGCTCAGGATGTGACCACTTGTTATCTGTTTTCTCAAGATGTGACCTCCAGCTATTGTCTCCCTTTCCTGAAGTTTCGTTTTACTGGAAAATCACTGAGTTTTGGCTGATGCAATCCCAGAGGCTTTTTCCCCAGAGACAACGTGGACCAATAAAGTGTACTTAACAGCTGCCTAAATATGGACATACATCTGTTCCTCTCTTCTCTATTGCGCCTGCGTTTATCTTGATTACAGTTATAAAAAATATGTGTGTAAGGCTTTGTCTTGTCAGAATTTGCTTTGGAACATGAATGAATTTGATCCAGAACTCCTCTTGTGTCTGACTCAGTTTCTGATCGGCCGATACATGTTCCCCTGATCGTGATTTGGAATACCGGGGCAAACGGGTGACCCCCCCAATGTTGGTAAACGACCCCCAACAGTGTGTTGCCTCCTACTGGGTTCAGTCTATAGTACAGCCACTGAACTGTAAGTATGGCCTTGTGGTTATGTTTTAGGTATATAGTCCTCCTGGTATGTACATATATATCTATATATATACAGCCCCTCAGTAAGTAGGTAGATAGAGCACCCCCCAGTATTTAAGTAGGTATATAGGGCTCCTCCAGTAGATTGGTAGATATATAGATCTACCAATACAGCCCCTCCAGTAGATAGCTAGGTATAAAAGTCTCCTCAGTAGTTAGGTAGGTATATATCCCTCCTGTAGGTAGCTAAGTAACATAGCCCCCTCTCCCCAGAGGATATCTGGGTATATAGGACCCCTGTTAAGTAACTAGACATACAGGGCCTCTGTACCTAGGTATAAGAGCCCTTATTAGGTAGGTAGGTATATAAGACCCATGATAGGTTGCTAGGTATGCAGGGCAACTAGTAGGTACCTAGGTATACAGGGCCCTTGTTAGGTAGCTAGGTATATAGGGCCTTATGCCATGGGCTTATGGCCTAGTATAGGAAATGGCGTAGGCGGTGCAATAAAATTATTACATCCTGCTGCCTATGTCGCGGAATGTAGGGGAGCAAATGACTGGGAATGGAACTTGATCTGATCACAGAGGCTCTGGCTGAGCCACTGCCTACACTATGTAGGTGGCGACTGCGAGCATTGCATTATTGGGTCAATTTGACCCAGCAATGCAGCTGTGTGGTAGGGGGGGCAACTGCGACAACTGTGACCCCTGTAGCTATGCCCCTGGTTGAAGCCATCAAAAGGAAGATGTGTAAGTTCTTCATTTGTATTTCTCACTTCAATCCTGGCTTTGACTATATACAGAAAACGGTGTGATTCTTAGTAGGGTTTTACATAAAGTGTACCACATTTATTGCTGCTGTTTAAAAGTTAGAGCAGAAAACAAAACCAAGAATACTTGACCTCAAAAATAACCTTTAATCATATCCTTTAAAATCTTATTCTATTGTACCCTACAGTAGCCCTACACACTATCCTACATCCCTACCTACCAAAAAGGGAAACACGTCCCAAAAAGTATGACCCCTACCGGAACCTTACCTATATATACCAAAAAAGCCCAATTACACCCTATATATTCCTAAATATAATAAACACTTAGACTATCGGGTGGATTAGAACAATGTAATTGGATAACCAACGGGTAACTACATCACCAAAATATCCAAATAGTATTCCGTATAGAGTGTCGCTAAATACACAGCCTTACAGACCAACACATATACCAAAAAATGATGTTACTAATCTCTAAACCTATACAATAAAAGCAAACGCTTTCTTCCACTGTTATAACGATTCATCAGGGCCATACAAGAGACAAAAGAAATAGATATTTGCAGACACCATATAAAGAGTACGATAAATAGTAATAGATTACAAGATCCACAGGTCTACTAGATTTGTAATTACCAAATGTATATAAAGACATGTTGGTAAAGCACCCCAATATATAGAGTGTACTGGAGACCCTTTATGTCTATCTATATGTCCACAGGCTCCATCTATACATTACCACCAGTGTCATGATTCCATCAGGATACAATCTGTTATGGTCTACTCCTGAGTAGCCCTGATGAATCCTTATAAACAGTGGTAGAAACGTGTTTGCTTTTGTTGTATAGGTTTAGAGATTAGTAACATCATTTTTTGGTATATGCATTGGTCTTTAAGGCCGTGTATTAAGCGACACTCTATTCGGGATACTATTTGGTTATTTTGGTGACCTAGTTACCAGTTGGTTATCTAATTACATTGTTCTAATCCACCTGATAGTTTAAGTGTTATTATATTTAGGAATATATAGGGTGTAATAGGGATTTGGCATATATAGGTAAGGTTCCGGTAGCGGTCGTCGTTTTTGGGATGGATTCCCCTTTTTTGGTAGGTAGGGATATAGGATAGTGTGTAGGGCACAACAGAATAATATTTTAAAGGATATTATTAAAGGTTATATTTTAGGTCAAGCAGTCTTGGTTTAAGGGAACAATCAGGGACACACGAGAAGACACAGACAGAGTGAGGCCCTGACGCTGGTCCCAACCCCTGTCCCTGCCTTTTGGAGGTTTCCCACTCCTTTAAAAGGTCGGCCCCAACCAGAAGACTGAAAACTACACGAATACGTGGGAACACAGGAGAAACAAACAAAAACAAAACACAATCAGGGAACGTCAGACAAGCAAGGTTGGCAGCAAGCGGGCAGCGCAGTACAAAAATCGGGAGACAGAGAGAAAAACGTAAGACGAGCCAAGTCGGTAACTGTCAGGCAATGAGTACAAAATCAGGAAGAGAAGAATAGTCAGAAGCCAAGCAGAGTCAGGTAACCCCGAAAATCCAACAATAGACAGGCAACAAAAGGTATAGGAAAGACCCAATATAACAGGCACAGAGGACAGGTAAGGGAACCCTTAAATACGGAACTGGTGAACACAGAACAGAGGTGATAGGTGGAAAGAACACAAAGCTGGAGAGGGAAACAAAACTGTCAATCAAAGAGGAACACAGTTTAACTAAAAGGGTGCTGGAGGATTCCTGGCCACGGCGTTTGGCCATTAATCAATTAACACACAGGGAAGGAAAGACTCAGTTCACACTGGTACCTAAGTATACAAAGTATTATGTTAAAAACCACGGTTTTCGTCGCCACAGCTGTGGCCGGCGACCAGAACTCGAAGCTGAGGGTCTGTCAGGCATGATCACGACAGTACCCCCCCCCCCTTTAGGAGGGGCCACCCGGACCCTCCACAGAACCCTCCAGGTTTACCAGGGGGGGCTTGGTGAAGTTTTCCCTTTACCAGCTTGGGGGTATATTTACTGATGGGACTCGAAGAGGAGCCTTTTTGGTCTGAGTAAATTGTTTTTTATTGCTTTGTTTTAGTTGGGCATTTTTTAGAGTCTTATGACTCCTAGCCCAGACTGTGCACAGTCGTTTAACGGTGGATTCAATTTTAGTTTCACAACCTGTAACGACGGAATACGTGAGGTGAAAACCATCACAGCAAAAGTGGAGCTGCTCGGAAGGAGCAGAACTTGGTGTGTCTGTAGTCGAGGACAAAAGATCTCAATTCACAGTGGCGACAACTACTCCCGGAAAAAGAATATATTCAGGTTCCTCAATATCTCGGTACATAGATTCTCGTTCCGGGGCAGAATAGTTGAGCTCTGCCCCCGGAGAGAAGTCTATAGTGCAAACATCAGGCTGGTGCAGAGACAGTTTATCCACCTATCCATCAAAGCCGCCATTAAAAACGGAATTACATTCAGAAATATCATGAGTATCAATTACAGCACACACCAGCCTTCGAATGAGAACCACACGAGTCCCCCCCATTTGATCAACTCGGTGGGCCCCCCAGTCGAACACAGGATTATGGAGGCGGAGCCAGGGTAGCCCAAGAATAATATCTGCAGTGAGTTTCTCCATGACAAAAAAGGAAAGCTTTTCGGCATGCGAACTCCCAACATCTAAAGTGATCTCTGCAGTACGATATTTTATTCTTCCTCCGGTTAGGGAGGTAGAGTCGACACTTGAAACTGAAAAGGGAGAACACAATGGAACTAGTTCCAACCCCAAGGCTTGAGCAACAGCCATGCGGATAAAACTAGCTGCAGCACCTGAGTCAATCATGGCTCGACAAGCAAACCTCTTGGAACTAGAAACCAAGGTTACGGGCAAAACAAACTTGTTATTAAAATTTGAAGGTACCTGTACATCCAAGTTACCTTCCTGGAAATTGCTCAGGCCTTTGGTGTTTCCTCGGGGTGACTTGGGCCTAGTCGGCAGTTTCTCAAAAATGGTCCGGTTTCCCACAATAAAGGCGCAAGGCTTCTCCAACCGGTGTCTCCTCCTGGTGGCAGCAGATATGCAACCCAACACCATGGGTTCTTCATCAGAAGACTGAGAGGGAGATGGAAAAGAAGAACTCTCCAAGAAGTTAGAAGGAGGTTTTACAGGAAAGCCTGACTTGAGCTGATGAGCCAAACCACCTTGCTTTTCCCTGTGTCTCTCTCTTAGTCTTCTGTCAATAGTTACGGCTAAAGTCATGAAGTCATTTAATGTCTCAGGGGTTGGATGGCTGACCATAGCATCTTTTACAGCATCAGACAGCCCTTGCCTGAAGAGGGTTTTTAGAGGTTGTTCAGACCATCCGGTCAACGTACACCATTGACGGAACTCTGAACAGTAGTCTTCGGCCGAGCAACGGCCTTGCTGAATAGATAACAGCTGAGATTCTGCCCATGTCGCATGGTTGGGATTATCATAAACATGGCCTAGAGCTAAAAAAATCTGTCCACTGATCTCCACTCAGGCTTCAGGGGTATCGCTAATGCCCAATCCTGAGGTGGCCCCCTTAAGGAGAGACACAACAATTGCCTACTCTTTCAGCCTCATGGAAAAAAAGTTGAAGCGAAAAAATAGATGACAGGATTCCCGGAATGTTCGGAATCTGTCAGGATTACCATCAAAGCGATCCGGTAGCAGCATCTTAGATTTCTGACGGGTGCTAGGGTCCACAAAACCAGGGGCAGGTGGGGACACAGATGGGATGGCAGATCCGGGTAACGGGGTCGTTATGGCATCCAGACGCTGCGAAATTAGATTTTTAAGCCCCGCCATGCCCTGAAATTGGGTCGTCAACTCATCCAGACGGACAGTGACCGACAAGTCGGTGCTCATGTTGAACCGCTGGGGGAGTTGACGGGAATATGGGCCTGTTATAATGTAAGGGACCAGTCAGGGACACATGAGAAGACACAGACAGAGTGAGGCCCTGACGCTGGTCCCAACCCCTGTCCCTACCTTTTGGGGGTACCCGACTCCTTAAAAGGTCGGCCCCAACCAGAAGACTGAAAACTACACTGAATACGTGGGAACACAGGACACGGACAAACAAATACAAAACACAATAAGGGAACGTCAGACAAGCAAGGTTGGCAGCAAGCGGGCAGCGCAGTACAAAATTGGGAGACAGAGAGAAAAACGTAAGACAAAACCCAAATCGGTAACTGTCGGGCAATGCAGTACAAATCAGGAAGAGAAGAATAGTCAGAAGGGCCCAAACAGAGTCAGGTAACCAGAAAATCCAACAATAGACAGGCAAGCAAAAGGTATAGGAAAGAAACCCAATATAACAGGCACAGGGGACAGGTAAGGGAAAACCTTAAATAGGGGAACTGGTGAACACAGCAAGGTGCTAGTGGAAAGAAACAAAGCCGGATAGGGAAACAAAGCTGTCAATCAAAGAGGAACACAGTTTAACTAAAAGGGTGCTGGAGGATTCCTAGCCACGGGCGTTGGCCAGTAATCAATTAACACACAGGGAAGGAAAGACTCAGTTCACACGGGTAACTAACCATACAAAGTATTATGTTAAAAACCACGGTTTTCGTCGCCACAGCCGTGGCCGGCGACCAGAACTCGAAGCTGGCGGTCTGTCAGGCATAATCATGACACTTGGTTTTGTTTTCTGCTCTGTTAATTGCTTTGGAGACGCTGACAATCTATATTCTGAGGGTACCCATTCCTATATTATCTCTGGGTCTGTGTTGTTTCTTCTTTGTTTAAAAGTTAGACAGCATAAACTCAGATCGACTTGTCTAAAAACGTGCCACAGTTATCACAATGGCTCATGTCGATTAATGAACTTGGTGTATCTGTAGACTTGTTTAACTTTTTTAGACCAACTGTTAGTTGCCACACTCTCAACGATCAAATTTAAGCACATTCTAGCACAATTTCTGGTGCAGCATGTCACTTGTAGTGTGGAAAATGCTACAAAATTATTTTACATCGATCCAAATCTGAAGCGCAACACTGGTAACCAACATGAATTCACCCAACAGCTACCTTAACCCTGACACCCAGTAACCGAGCACAAGCAGCACTTCAACGCACGTTTCAAACTTTTTGTCAGTAGGGGTTCAAGGTGGTTCAGGATTGAGGTGCTACCTGTGTGGTAAAAACATAGGGCAAATTACTTTATTTCTTTTTCACACATTTTTTTTCAATTTTCTTTAGCACTATTGGAGAATGTCTATTTAATATTGTTTATATTATACGTAGTCATTCCTGGGGATGTGTTTCTGTTTTATGTTGTGTTTCTGTCATGTGGTTGATGCATTTTGGAAGTGTTGTCATGCACGTTAAATTTTTTGCACTGGCACTTTACTATGCTTTTGCATGATTTATACTGTATGATGTGAATCAATTGATGATGGACCCATATATACATATCAATATATATATATATATAATATATATATATTTTAAATAAAAATATATTTTATATAATATATACATATATATTTGATACTGATGCCCTGTAGTTCTGCCCCCATTTGTCATATTCTTGGATTTCCATCCTGTATTTTATTTTACTTTTGTTTTTAGATGTAATTATATTTTCTTATGATCATGCTGAAACAAAGAACTTTTTATATTTTGTGATTTTTTTTTTGTTCACTGGGTAACAAAATACATAGTGTAGGCTGTATGGGTAATATAATATACCTGCTCTGATAAAAAATAAATACTGAGAAAATAAGCAGTGTAACAAATAAATTATACTTTATAAAATATATAAGGCCCCATATTTCTAGGCATCAAACACAATTCAAATATATCTTAAAACTAACTGTGCCCAGGATATGAAAGTGAATAAAATATTTGCAAGGCATTATTGAAATGGCAACTCAGTAGGAAACCCCCACAACATCTTGTTGCATTGTTAAATGTAATCAAACAAATTATAAATTCAATTACATCCTCAATGTTTTTATAGTTTAAGCTGTTTACTAAATTATTTTAAATAAGTCCATGTAATAAAATGTCTCAGTTCTTTATATGCTAGTTGAAAATTGCAACTAGCTAAGTTGATATTGTTTCTACCTCCTCTAAACAAATTAGCATTTTAGTTTACATTTTTTAGTGTATACATTCTGTATCACATGTGCAGTGCCATGTATTTAATTAAAATGTGCAATGATTAAATACAGCTCTCCTGCTACCACTGTAGCAGTGCTGTGTCCCCCGCTGGTCTCCCCACCAGTCTCTCAGCAGTGGTGTAATTTTCATTGCTCATATGACGATATGCCAATTACTGGCCTCAGTGGTCTCTGCTCACATGTACATGCAGTAGTATTACTGTAGATAGCATCTATCGTGTTGTAGAAAATCTACTTAATCTGACTTTATTTTTCCATAAGAAATGCAACATTTTAAATCTCCAGAATCTTTATCAAGCGTGAAAAAGACTCCAGATGGAGTCAAAACATTGAATTTATTATAGAGATATAAAACAAGAGCTTCTATACAACACATTGGATGCTGCCCTATTACTGTTACACTGCCATATTGTAGCTACTTAGATTCATTAGGTAGGTAACTGTTGCATCCTGTATTGGCATGATGTATGCTTATGGTGGATAGTGCTATGGAAACTTGACTTGGTCACATGAGTGATGAACATGACATCACTGCTCCAGCAGCACTAGAATGGCCGCAGCACAAGAGATGAGTATGTATGGGTTACTGTAATACTAGGAAGTTGGGGTTTTTCCAAAACTTTTAGATGATCCCATTAACTCTATTGGTACACTAGGCCACAGATATTTTAGTATAACTCTTTTCTTCCTTACAACATGCTGGTATAGGCCCTTCAACAGGAAGCCAAAGCATCTCAATTTAAATATCTTTTTCTCATGTTTCTGGCAGGGTATTCAAAATGGGCAAACAGGAATCAATCATATTGATATAGTGTTATGGTGTAGATAGAAAAAAGACTAAAAACAATACTGTATATGTAACCATTCCTAGCTGTTACTATTGACAACACAGGAGTTGTCAATAGTAACAGCTAGGTAAGGCTGTAAGCACTTTTCCATTACTGCTTTATTAGATTTGGTTGCTATTTGTTCTAAAATTACAAATTACAAAGTGATTTAATTTTGTCCCCCAAATTTTATGATTCTATAATTTTAATATTTTACTTTTGTTTAAATTGCTTCATCAAGCCATAATGTTCAACTATTAGCCAAATGTTGTTTTGTGTATTTACTACACATTAAGAAAAGTGAGCGAACCCTTGTAAGTTCAGTAGTTATATAAGTGGGTGTAGAAGTTTTATGGGTGCCCCAGCACATGTTGAACCATCATTAATTAGAGGGAGAAGACTGAACTTCATTAAAGGCTCATGCTTCTCAGGATACAAGTTGGACACATTTTCAAAGTTTTCATTAAAAAAGTATTTTTTTTTTGTTTTTTTAAAACACGGGAGCTAATAAGTGCCTTTGTACAGGGGCTAATGATTAGTGGGCAGTGGTGTAGCTATAAAGGTCGCATCGGCTGCAGGTCACAGGCCCCCCCTTACTGCACATGTGCATCTGCATAGACCCAGAGATACAGAGGTCACAGGTGTCACCTGCACGATCCCGGCCACCTGCACGACCTACAGTACCTATCTATTTGGGGACTTATCTACCAAAAAGGCTTACATACCTATATACTTAATGAGAATTATATATCTATATACCGCAGATGGTACTTTACCTACTTAGTAGGAAGAGTCTGCCCACTTATCTGACTCACTAATTTTGAGGGTCTAACATACCTAAAAAGAGCATCTACCTATCTGTCTGCTTAATTTTTGGGACTGCCTTCTATATGTGGCGTATACTTACCTACTGGTGGCACAAATGGGGGCCATAACATTTACTGGGGGTACTTACACTGTTTAGGGTACAATTACTGCGTGAAGCACCAAAGGGGGCATTATTACCATTTGGGGTGATTTTGGATAGGTTGTTTGTACAGAGATGGGATTTGGAGGGAAAAGCTTAAAAAGTGAGGATTCTAATATTTTAATGTGGTAAATTCCACAGAGACGGGTTGTGACTGGATGGAGTCATCAAAACCAAAAAAAGGGATGAGAGCAGCACCAAATATCCACACAAAATATCCAAATGCACAGATGATGCACTCGCTTGTCCAAAAGGTGTGCAAGCCTTCTACTCACCACAAATGATACCAGAAAACGCAAAATATAGAATGCAGAATAATATTATATAAAATAAATAACTTTTTTTTTCAATATGGATTACAAAAATTTGCAATGTTTCGGCCCTCGACACTGTGGCCTTTCTCAAGCACCACTGGACCAGTTGGAAAAGAAAAGCTAAAGTGAACGACTCTAGTCATAGAAGACATCACCTGTGAGTCCCTGCATGAAACTGCACTGTAATCACTGTCTGCAGAGTCCCTGTGTACAACTGGTATATACTACTATATGGTAATTATATGGAGAAAACAGTGACCTAAGTGTAATGGTTTATATTCAGTAACAGAACAATGTTTTTGTGAGGAACATGACACACAAATGACAAGCCACCCCCGCAGCTCATATAACTCAACTCACTCAAATTGCAGCAGTCACTAGGAAGAATCAATTAACACATCAATTAGTCCCAATTCAGATACATTACCCAAATTCCCTTTCATAGGAAGCCAGCCCAGCAGGGGAAGTCGACACATCAAAGGATTCTCATTTAAATTTGTTAGCCCCTGGCTCAGGCTAAATACACATGGGCTCTCACAGACCTGGACAACAAAGAGGTTAGCAAACAGACACCAGTCACAGCAACACCAATATTTCATACGAATTTATGGGAGAATCGTGAATCACTCGTCCACCCCAGTTTCATATTTTAAAATATGAAACTTCCCACACGCGTCACTCCCGCATTTGTATGGCATCTGGGAAGAGAGAAACCCACAGTTCAGATAGGGAATGGCGCAGGATGCCATATTTGGTACCAGGTTGTAGCTTAGGCCCATCCAGTTCTGATGGTGCCACTGGCTCAGTTCTGTCCAAATTCCCTGCTGCAGTATGACCCGTTTTGGGTCCGAAACCAAAAAATGGCATGTCCGGAGAGGGAGGAGTTTGTAGACCGTCCCAGGAGTCTGAGTGGGAGTGTAGGGGATGCAATATTGGAAAGGGGTTACGCTGACCGTACAGGAGCGTCCAGAACCAGTAGGCCACATTCACCCCGGTGTAGGCCAGCACAAGGCTAACCTAAGGTAAATAGACACTTCTGCTGCCTTTTTGTAATCCCATCCATATTTTCACCTCTGACCAATATCTGTTTAGTATTGTCCCTATGTATATATTGTTTGTCTAGTGCGCCCTCCAAGGTGAATTAAAGCTATGAACTTTAATCTGAGCTAGTCTGTTGTCTTGATCATCGAACTCACCTGCCCTTATTCTCGGTCTTTAAAATGTCGCTACTCAAGGTTGGTTCCTGGCCTTGCTCTAAGTCTGTAACGGACTGATCTTATAGCGAACAAGGAACTGCTTGAATTCTACTGGGCTGGCAGAGCTCTGTTTAACCAGTGTGGGTAAACAGATTTCTCCCAGCTGTTCGGGGTTGTGGGCTAGCAGGGTATCCTCTCGCACTCCCTGGGTCTTCCTGTGCCTGTGTGGACAGAGGTTAACTGTGAAACTGTATCCAACTGACCTTGTGCACCCCTAGGAGGAGCGCAACATCACAATACACCCCCAGTCAGGCCGTTGACCCTCGAGTGGGCCCAGACGGTTTCCTGACAGTTTTGTTTCAGACTCTTTATGTTGGTTATATGTTTTCATAATGTGATGGTATTGTTATTGGTATTATTGGTCTAAGTATATTGATTTTGTCAGTAACAGTATAGTGGTTCTAGTCCCCATACGGCATTCATATGTGGTAGTATTATTTGGTCATGGTTTGGTGGTATTATTTGGTCTTTGTATATTGTTGTTATTGATCAGTAACATTATAGTGTTATTAGTTACTATATAGTAGTGACATGTGGTGATAATGTGGCAGTATTTTTGGGAGCTTGTATATATTATGACCAGCATAAAACAGATAACTGTTTAGTGTAAACTTCAACAAAAACTAAACCCAAAAAGCAAAAAACAAATTGAATTTTTGTTCCTGTTCACCGCACAAAATATTTTTCTAGTGGTCCACAGCCATTGTGTGGAGGTAGGCAAGCTAAAGCTGAAGTATTGCTCCAGTGCCCACAAGTCTTAAGCTACGCTTCTGCTTGTGGGTCTTGATGCACACCTTCAGCTTGGGACTCTTTACTCCAGGACAATGGCTGTGGACCACTACTTTTTAACAACAGGTTACTTATTTGATGTGACAGATATCTGCGATGTAGAGTGTCACGGAAAATTATTTCTACCTACAGGGATTGTCTAATAGAAGAAAATTCATTTGAAATAGGAACAGGCAGTGGAAAAAAAGAACAATTATACAGCAAAATCATGATCCAATAATACAACCACATATAAATATCAAATGGGGACTATTACCACTATTCTGTTACTGAAAAAATCACTATACCAAGACAATAATATCAAAAACAACAATACACAAGGACTAAATAATACCTCCAAACCATGCCCACATATCACCATCATAAAGAGACCGAATAAAACCATCATACTGTTACCGAATATAAACCATTACACTTAGACCAATATTACCACCATAGATTGTCCATATAGTGATAGACAGCAGTTGTACACAGGTTCTGCAGACATACAGTGCAGGTATATCCAGGGACTCACAAGTGACATTCGCTTTCCTTTTTCTTTCTCCATCCGGTCAAGACCATCATAATGTCTTCTCCCAGCCACAACTCGTCATCACAGAACTTACCAAACAATCATCTTAGACTCTTCTGTTTTCCTCACTTCCCACCACTGTACAAATTTCCCATCCAAAACATCCCAAATGGTGTCCCACCCGGTTATTGCACCCTAAACAGTGAAAGTGCCCCTAGCTCATTATAGGGCCCCCATTCATGCCACCAGTAGATAAATAGACACCCTATATACTGGGCAGTCACTCAAATTAGGCAGTAGGAAAGGTAGATGCTGCTTTTAGGTCAGTTAGACCCTAAAAATAAGTAAGATAAGTCGACAGTCTTTTCCTGTCAGCAAGGTAACATTCCCCAATTAAGTATATAGGCATGTAAGCCTTCTTTTGGTACATAATTCCCCCATTACATAGGTAGATAGGAATTTAAATAGGTAGGCCCCCATTAATAAGCTATATAGGCCCCTCAGTATGTAGGTAAATATATAGGGTTCCCATAATAGGTATGTATATAGGTACCCTCAGAATGCAGGTATATAGGCCCCCCTCATTAAGTATACAGATCCATTCAGTAGGTGATGAGATATAGTCCCCCTCAGTGGATATATAAGCCATGTCAGTGAGTAGGTTAGTATAAAGGTCCCCACAGTGGATAGGGAGTATATAGCATCCCCTCAGTAGGTAGGTATATAGGATCTCCCCAGTAGGAAAGTATAAAGGCCCTCAATAGGTAGGTACATAAGGTCTTCTAGTAGTTAGGTTGGTATATAGGGTCCCCCTAGTAGGTAGGTATATAAGCCCCTCTGTAGTAAGGTATAAAGTGCCCCTCCCAATAAGTGGGTCCATAGGCTTACCCAGTAGATAGTTCAGTTGGTATATAGGTTCTTTCCAGTATGTAGGTAGGTACATAGGACCCCAGTAGGTAGGTATATAGGGTCCTCCTACTAGCTAGATAGGTATATAGGGCCCCCCCAGAAGGTAGGCAATTATATAGATCCCTCTGTCGGTAGGTGGGTATGTAGGCCCCCCAGTAGGTATATAGATTTATACTGTCCCCCAGAAGATAGGTAGGTATATAGTTCTTCCCCCCCCCGCAGTAAGTACAGTAGGTAAGTGTAACAAAAGCCGGGTATGTGGGTCCTTTGGGTTACCATGAGAGATGGTGTGGACCATGCCAGGGAGCAGAGTCTAAGAAGCCCCCCCGGTATTCCCCACAACCTGACACAAGGTGGATTGGACTTGGCTGCAGGGGATACTCAGATCAATGCCCCTGACGTGGTCGCTCACGCTGACAGTCGAAGTGCCAGACATAAGGATGCAGAAACAGGCAGAGGAAATGGGTCTCAAGCAGGTGCAACCATAGACTAGTAGCTGAGTTCCAGACAGGTAGCAGACTGGTATAACAGCAGATATCTGCAGAACATGAAATCCTGGAACCAGGACCACAGTAAACACGGGTAGCGGAACAGAGATCAGGATCCATGTGGAAACATCTCCATATATCAACAAACTGACCCAAAGTACATGCAGGAAGTTCCTTAAGTCCCAGGGGGTGATCGGTCATTGGCCCGGTAATTGAGTACTGTCTCTTTAAATCTCAGCAAACTGGTGCGTGAGCGGGACTGGGGAAAGAGCATGGATAGGTGAGTACTCGCTGACAGAAGGATCAGACGCCAGAAAGGAGGCACGGTACGTCTATGGTCTGTACGTGGGACCTCGGCATAGACAGTGACCTTAAATACACAGAACCCTTATTTAAAATTTTTTAAAAAATAGTAATACCTCACCTGTTTCCCCTACCAAACACCTCTTCCTTGAATCCGAAACGGGCAGCGTGACATCATCATGACATCATTACATTGCTCCACAGCATCCAGAGGGCAAAATGACTGTATTGCCTAAGCTGCTGCCTGCAACATGCAGGTGGCAGCTGCGATTGAAGCATCACTGGGTCTATGTGACACAGTGATGCAGCTGTGTGGTAAGTGGGGCCTGTGGGCCTCCCTAGCTCAGGGGCCCAATGGCAAGTGCGACCACTGCAACCTTTGTTGCTACGACACTGCCTCTGTAGTAAAATCTATTGCAGGCATCCATCAGAGGTATACATTCATTCTATCTAGAAAGAAAAAAAACATATCTTTTGTGGTATTCCTTTATGACATTGGAGTTTATGGGCCAGGAATGACATCCATTAGAGACAACCATTGGAAGTATGTGGTTTTTAAAATAAGACAGCCTAGGTTATCTTATGCCTCTCATCTTAGGCCAAACACAACAACGTACATCAGCACACAACAAGGCACATCAGCCAAGACAGATTTCAAAATTATGGAATTGCAATATTGCTTTCTTTACTATAAATAGTGTGTAGTTGGGATTTTTGCTATATTTACTATTTTGCCATAGGCAAACTTAAACTCTATCAGTTCTCAATCTATAAAACGCTAAAACGTAGCTTGTATTATGTATAACACTTAACCTCTATACACACTATTTAAAAACCTGATTTCTAACCTCTCAATTTATCCCTTTTTACTTCTGAAAGAATAACTCCTTTTCTATTATCAAGTCTGGTGGAACACCACCTATTAGCAGGAAAGCCTTATATATACAGTAATTTACTAAGTCCAGTAGGGGATCCCAAGCATCCTAATTGGGCAGTCATCCCTAATCTAATGGACATAACCTATATAAGGTTTCCTTGTGATACCCTCTGCAGTGGGTGACAATTGTAGACAGAGGTGAGAAATCACAATTTAAAATGTCATGCCTGACCTCCCCAACATGTTTCACCAGCTAAGCTGGCTTTATCAGGGGTTAGAGGTCCGGTATTGATGGTAGAGTTTAGCAGTATGATAACTGGGATATGATTTATGTCATGAATGTTTCTTCTGTTAACATTTAAGACCAAATCCCCTGACGGATAAAAGTAAAAGTCAGAAGATATATATATATATATATATATATATATATATATATATATATATATATATATATTATTTTCACTCACCGGCCACTTTATTAGGTACACCTGTCCAACTGCTCGTTAACACTTAATTTCTAATCAGCCAATCACATGGCGGCAACTCAGTGCATTTAGGCATGTAGACATGGTCAAGACAATCTCCTGCAGTTCTAACCGAGCATCAGTATGGGGAAGAAAGGTGATTTGAGTGCCTTTGAACGTGGCATGGTTGTTGGTGCCAGAAGGGCTGTTCTGAGTATTTCAGAAACTGCTGATCTCCTGGGATTTTCACGCACAACCATCTCTAGGGTTTACAGAGAATGGTCCGAAAAAGAAAAAACATCCAGTGAGCGGCAGTCCTGTGGGCGGAAATGCCTTGTTTTATGCAGAGGTCAAAGGAGAATGGGCAGACTGGTTCGAGCTGATAGAAAGGCAACAGTGACTCAAATAGCCACCCTTAACAACCAAGGTAGGCAGAAGAGCATCTCTGAACGCACAGTACGGCGAACTTTGAGGCAGATGGGCTACAGCAGCAGAAGACCACACCGGGTGCCACTCCTTTCAGCTAAGAACAGGAAACTGAGGCTCCAATTTGCCCAAGCTCATCGAAATTGGACAGTAGAAGATTGGAAAAACGTTGCCTGGTCTGATGAGTCTCGATTTCTGCTGCGACATTCGGATGGTAGGGTCAGAATTTGGCGTCAACAACATGAAAGCATGGATCCATCCTGCCTTGTATCAACGGTTCAGGCTGGTGGTGGTGGTGTCATGGTGTGGGGAATATTTTCTTGACACTCTTTGGGCCCCTTGGTACCAATTGAGCATCGTTGCAACACCTTGTTGAATCTATGCCACGAAGAATTGAGGCAGTTCTGAAAGCAAAAGGGGGTCCAACCCGTTACTAGCATGGTGTACCTAATAAAGTGGCCGGTGAGTGTATATATATATATAATTTATTTATTTTTCCCCTTAGGTCTTAGAAAGCAAATGCATTCAAGTTTTGTCAGTGTTTTAGGAATCAGTTAACAGTCAAAATATGTTACAGACAGAGCACATACTGTATCATAAGATTTTACTGATCTTCAAATGTGTAGACAAAAATTGACAGCTAACATCAAAAGCAAAATTCTTCTTTATTGTTTTTGCATACAAGGTTTCATATAAGCTGGTGATAACGTGTGTAATAAAATATTCAATACATAATCATTTTCAACCATATTAATTCATGCCTCTAATTACAAATCATCTTATAATTGGTCATTATTTTAGCATAAATCTGTGCAAGAACACAGCTTGTTATTCAAAAAGTGAACTTAACCTTACATTAGTTTTATCTTGCTGGTGATTGTTTTTCAGTATATAGCCGGGCACAGCAGCCACTTTTCATAAATATTATTGTCTATTGTCAGGTAGCTAACTAATCTGGAGGGGCATGCTGACATGTACCAGAAGATTCTGAGAAATAAGTACCAAAATGGTACAGGGAACATCCTTGAGATTTTATATCTTGCTCTATAGATAATTTATATTTGCCAATAATGAGAATAATGAGAGAGAGAATTTTTAAGGCATTTTTATTACTTTCTGCAAAGTCAAAAGTTTACATACACTAGGTTTACTATGCCTTTAAATAATTTGAGTCAGCCATATGATGATGTCATGTCTTTGGATGCTTCTCATGGGTTTATTAGCAACATCTGAGTTAATTAGAGACACACTTGTGGATGCATTTTAGTTGCAGACCAGAAACATACTGCTTCTGTGTCTAACGTCATGGGAAAGTCTAAACAAACCAGCCAAGAATTCAGAAAGAGAATTGTGGACTTGTACAAGTCTGGATCATCATTGGATGCAAATTCCAGATACCTGAAGGTGCCTCGTTCATCTGCACAAACAGTTATACGCAGGTATAAACAAAATGGGAATGTCCAGCCATCATATCGCTCAGAATGGAAATGGGTTCTATGTCTCAGAGATGAACGAGCTTTGGTGCGACATGTGCATATCATCCCCAGAACAAAAGCAAAAGACCTTGAGAAGATGGTGGTAGCAGCTGGTAAGATTGTGTCATTATCCACAGTAAAACAAGTACTGTATCAACATGGGCTGTTAGGTCACTCTGACAGGAAGAAGCCATTACTCCAAAAGAAACATATAAAAGCTAGATTAATGTTTGCAATGTTTGCAGCGCTCAGGTCTTTAACACATACAAACTAGCCGGCAGGCTAAGGTGATGTCACCTAGGCTACGGGGGCCTGTACTTGTACTCGACATTCTTACTCATTAGTACACTCTTATACACTATCTGGATTATTGCAGAGGCTGTTGTCCCAGGACTCTTTCAACTAGCAAGTTCCCATTTTAGACAAACAAAAGCAATGCAGTTCCCTGTTTAAGTGAGAGATTCTAGTTAGTTTACATATCACTTTCTTATTTACTTTTTATGCTCACAAATCTAAAGAGTTTAAAGGGGGTTTTCTCACTATGATGATTAGCTTTTAACATGTAGGGAACAGTAAATGAAGACTTTTCCAAAACACATTGCTCTTTTGATATTGTCTTGGTCAGAAGATAAGAGAGATTTTATCTGCTCTGAGTCTACACAGGTTTCTCTGGTTAGTGTCCATATCTCCTTTCGTGAGTAGACAGTGAGCAGTGAGTGAAGTCACCATGGTCAGAGGGAGCAGAGACTTTATCTCTAACAAAGTTTTTTTGACTTCTTAGAGCTCCGTAGCTTTGTTTACACAGATTAAATTTCCTGTATGTATGTTTTTGTAATGCTCGGCTATTTATAAAGGAACTAAATATGCTAATCACTGCTACAGAATCACTCACAGCCTGACAAGGCAGTGTGAATCTAACGCTGCCTGTGACTCTGTGAAGAAGCATGGTGAGAAAACTCCTTTAATTTATAGAAGTCCCTTACTATTCTGTGATATACTGAAAGTGTGGTTTGCGCAGTTTGCAAGTGAATGAATGAATTAAAAGCAATTGGTTAATTCTGGATTAGAACTGTGGGAGTCATGTTTGAAGGAAGGCGCTTCGAAGTGAATTACTGAGTCTACTTTCAGTGTATAATGCATCTGAATGTAGAAAGTGACTTTTTTGTGATTAAAATGGGGTCTAAAGTTCATTGCACTTCGCCTATGTGTTAGGTGCATTACAAAACTTAGACGCATTAGTAATGCGCCTGATGTGTATAATGGCTATAGATAGGCTGGAAAGAAAAGTCATTAGAATAGCATGTCAGTGAATAGAACCTGGTACTGATCTTGCTTGGTGGACAACAGGTCCCAGCAAGACCTGTGCTGTGCTGGCTCTTGCTGTATGTAGGATAAAGGGTAAGAACAAAAAATCTGAACAACATAATCAGTGGGTTATTTAATATAAAATTAGTTTTAGATTCTTTTATTTTAAATACACTTTATAGGAGATATTTTTATATTTTAAGATATATATTTTTATATAAATTTTATATGATAACATTTTTATTAAATTTAAATATTTAAGTTTTATATACATTGGTGAAAAAGTATTTAGTCAGCCACCAATTGTGCAAGTTTTCCCACTTAAAAAGATGAGAGATGCTTGTAATTGACATCATAGGTAGACCTCAACTATGAGAGACAAAATGAGAAAACAAATCCAGAAAATCCCATAGTCTAATTTGGAAAGAATTTATTTGCAAATTATGGTGGGAAATAAGTATTTGGTCAATAACAAAAGTTCATCTCAATACTTTGTTATATATCCTTTGTTGGCAATGAGAGAGGTCAAACGTTTTCTGTAAGTCTTCACAAGGTTGGCACACACTGTTGCTGGTATGTTGGCCCATTCCTCTATGCAGATCTCCTCTAGAGCAGTGATGTTTAGGGGCTGTCGCTGGGCAACACAGACTTTCAACTCCCTCTAAAGGTTTTCTATGGGGTCTAGATCTGGAGATTGGCTAGGCCACTCCAGGACCTTGAAATGCATCTTACGAAGCCAATCCTGGCTTGGTGGTGTGCTTGGGATCATTGTCATGCTGAAAGACCCAGCCACATTTCATCTTGAATGTAAGAAGGATGAATGCCACTCCTTCAGGTTCTTTTGTATTGTGGGGAGAGACGATGTGGGACTCACTCCTGTGTACCGGCGTGCAAATAAATAGACACGACACCTGCTGACCGGGAGAACTGAGGCTTTACTTTCTTGTCTTCCAACAATGACAGTTGCAGAACATCCTTGTCGCTCGTACCGAGAATCATGCAGCTCCTGCAGCATTCACATGCCAGGCAGTACCCGAGGGGGCTATCCTGTCTGCTACCTCACTGATCTAACTTGACTTTCCTCCAATGGCTCTTTCACTCAAACCAGGTGGCTACTGCTCTTGTTTGCTGCCTTTGTGGACCCTCCTGGCCCCATCTCCGATACGCTTCGGCCGGAAGGCAAGTTTCGGCCCGGCTCCCTCCCGGCTTGCTTGCTTAAAACACTCCAACTATGTACAAGTTATCTAAGGCTCCCTAGCCTTCTCCTTGGCTTTCCACGCGAATCTGCCTCCTCTCATTCCCAGCCGGGATGAGGGTCTTTTCTGCTCACTCTCTGGCAGCCTCTGGCGAACTCCTCCCAGACTTACTACATGTCTCACTATATAACTTGCAGCTAACCCACCTTCTGCTTCTCATAGATTCAGCTTCACTACTCTACTGTTAACAGGTAGACTAAACTGTGAACAGATCTTAACATTAATCCATGGCCTTCTGCAACTAACATTCCTATTACTACTGTATAACCTGACATTCACACTGCTTTCACTCAAAATCTCTTAATACATGACCCCATTCATTCTTTTATGTACACGGATCAGTCGTCCTAGTCCCTTTGCAGAGAAATAGCCCCAAAGCATGATGCTGCTACCCCCATGGTTCACAGTAGGTATGGTGTTCTACTTTGGTTTCATCTGACCATATGACATTCTCCCAATACTCTTCTGGATCATCCAAATGCTCTCTAGCTAACTTCAGATGGGCCCGGGCATGTACAAGCTTAAGCAGGGGGACACGTCTGGCACAATTGGTGGTTGACTAAATACTTTTATTCCCCACTGTAGTATGATAATTATAATAAATTACTTTTTATTATTGTACTGGTGTAAGTTGAGAAATATTGGATATTTTTTCCCTAACAGCAAATCTAGCTCCACTTCGACTCCTCAGGTTCAGACAGACCCCATTAAAATAGGTTTGCCTGTCCGAGCAATAATGTATCTAGTTTTGCCAAAACCAGTGGCGCCATACAGGGTATACCCCTGTAACGGGCCCAGTGAAAGACAAACGCGCGGCGGCGCTACTTTTGTGTCAGCCCCGGCCGTCGCTGCTGAGAGGGGGCCCACGCGCCCGGTCACAGCTGCACATATATTCACATAGAAGTCTTGACAATTACTTCCCCTGCAGTGTGCCCGGAGCCGAGCCCTCCTCCTCTGACAGCGGTCGGGATAACTAATTGAATCAGTGAAGCCCTGCCCCGAAGGCGGGACTTCACTGATTCACGTTGTCCTGCATCCCACCAGTGGCTCTACAGTGCGGCGCAGACAGACAGAGGAGAGGGCACAGCGTGCAGCTGTGACCGGGAGCGCGGGCCACCTCTCATCAGCATCCCCCTCCTCTCCCCAGCAGAGCAGGCCCTCAAGCTTGTCCTGTGCTGCACGCTTCCTTCTCCAGTGTAGGGAGCCGGGCCTCTTCCGCTCTCTGTGCGGGAGTCGGGCCTCACTGACGATGTAATCCCGGCTGCTGCCTGATGCTCAGGCATAGAGAGAGGAGGGCTCCACTACAATCACATTGAGGAAGTAAGTGTGCAGCGATGCGCAGCCCTGACCTATCCAGCCTTCTCTCTGACCTGTCCAGCCTCCCCCCTGCCATGCGCAGCCTCCCTCCTGTACTGTCCAGCCCACCCCTGACCTGTTCAGCCTCCCCCTGACCTGTTCAGCCTCCCCCCGTCCATGCCCAGCATCCCTCCTGTACTGTCCAACCCACCCCTGACCTGCTCAGCCTCCCCCTGACCTGTCCAGCCTACCCCTGCTATGCCCAGCCTCCCCCCTGCCATGCCCAGCCTCCCTCCTGTACTGTCCAGCCCATCCCTTACCTACTCAGCCTCCCCCTGACCTATCCAGCGTCCCCCCTGCCATTCTCAGCCTCCCTCCTGTACTGTCCAGCCCACCCCTGACCTGCTCAGCCTCCCCCTTGACCTGTCCAGCCTCCCCCCTGACCTGTCCAGCCTTCCCCCTGACCTGTCCAGCCTCCCCCCTGCCATGCCCAGCCTCCCTCCTGTACTGTCCAGCCCACCCCGGACCAGTACAGCCACCCCCAGACCAGTTCAGCCTCCCCCCTACCATGCCCAGCCTCCCTCCTGTACTGTCTAACCCACCCTTGACCTGCTCAGCCTCCCCCTGACCTGTCCAGCCTCACCCCTGCCATGCCCAGCCTCCCCCCTGCCCTGACCAGCCTCCCTCCTGTACTGGCCATCCCCCCCCTGACCTGCTCAGCCTCCCCCTGACCTGTCCAGTCTCCCCACTGCCATTCCCAGCCTCCCGGCTGTACTGTACAGCCCACCCCTGACCTGCTCAGCCTCCCCCTGACCTGTCCAGCCTCCCCACTGACATGCTCAGCAAGTGGGCTGTTAATGGTATTAAATACATAAAATTGGTATATATGGTATTGGTATGGTATGAAATACATAAAAATACACCTGCTTTTAGCGAACCTCACTGGATCTTTCTTCCTGTTGCAAATTAATTGCGTAATTGTATTTTTTTTTTTTTGTGGTCACCCTAGAATTTGTTTTCTTTTTCTGTGGTGAGGGGCGGAATGGCAGGATAGAGAGGGGTGGGACACGCGATTTGACAGGGACCGGGGTGGGGCCCAGATGCTTCAGCTGTATGGAGCCCTGAAATTTCTGATGGCGGCCCTGGCCAAAACCACATTCATATATGTGTCTAATCTTATAAGTGTGGTGTGACATGCCTCCATAACGCCCCCAGAGTGCCCCCTCATGTTAGGCACATTAAAAAGTGTCGAGTCTTATGAACAATACGCCTAACACATTCGTTTGGTGCATTAGACATCGTAGCCGACTCACTTTGGCGCATTTGATGCCAGAAAAGGGTGAAAAACCTGATCATACATGTCTTCCTCAGTGTTTTTTCTCTATCAAACATGGATTTTAATATTGGATTTTAAAGTTATAGAAATTAACATTTTAGTTTTTACTGCATACCTATCATTGGTAAGTGCTGGAGTTTCACTATTTTGAAATGGATTACAACTGCGTTTCATATCCTAAGAAGATTTTAGGTGGACCGCAGGAGGAACACTTCAAGGAGTTGGTTTATTTGTTTGGTTTTTTTCGTTATTGATGTAACAAGCCTTGTTTTAATCTATAGTTTTGTTGATGAAGTACCTCAGGATATGAAAAAATCTACCAAATGTAACATGATACAAATGTAATTCACTCTGCTGTAGATTATCTTGCTTTTGTCGTTCGATTTAGATACTGGTGTCTTGCAGCGCTGAGTTTGTGGGATGCACTGGATTATTTGATGAGAATATTATAAATAATACACTGGGACTGATTACCCTGTTTCCCCGAAAACAAGACAGTGTCTCATATTAATTTTTGCTCCTAATGACGAGCTAACACTTATTTTTAGAGGATTTCGTATTTTTCCATGAACAAGAATTCACATTTAATGTTGCACAAAAAAGCAACATGTATTAATGTACAGTAGTGATTTCTTCACAAACATCAGCATAAGCAGCCAAACTCTGAATTGCTTAAAATAAATGTGTTACATCTTATTTTCGAGGGATGTCTTATTTTCGTGGAAACAGGGTATATTATAGATGTAAAACGGAGGTACCTAATCTGAGCATAAACAGGAAGTTCATTCAGAAATCAAAGTGATTTATAAAAATTTGAAATACAAGTGTGTGCTTGATATATCTACTTATTTAGTAGCTTTTGGGGGTAGAAAGAGCAATACAGACTTTCAATGTTAAAGTAGTGAAAGTTGATTCCTTAATTAATACTTTCATGGAATCTAACAATGTATATTTGTTGCATTACCAGTTTTGAGAAAAGCATATTCCTGAACTGGGATGATAATACTTATTAAATGCATACATCTGAGCACTTAGGAGAAGGCTTTTAACATCACTTTTTTTCTTTGACAATAAAACATGCACATTACAATATGTAACTGTGTCACATGAAGTCAGATTGGGATTTCGAAATGTATTTCCTTTGGGGATGTTTCAACATCTCTGTATATGTTTTAAGCATTTGTATACACAGTTCTACAATGAGATGTGTTTCTCTGTGGACCACTTTGCTTAGATGAAGTGGTCTCTGCTTGTACAGATAACTGAAGGGCTACGTACAGCATCTCAGAGCTCCGTATATTGTAAATTTAGAAACATAATTGCATACAGTTAAGTGTATTGAAACAGAATTAAGTGGAGACTTTTACCGCAGTGTAAAATGGTATTCTGCATGGAATTCTAGTTGAGTCATAGGGAGTTAATAAAAGTTGTTTTTAGGTTTTAGCTAGAACTTTACATTGAGTACATTAGTAGGTCATATCTTCATATGGAGCCATGCTGCCATCTACTGGCTGACAGATGTACATCAGTGTTCTCAGATGCAACGCAAGGAGAGGATTTAAAAAGGATAGGAATCTTGGAATAATAAGGGAAATTAAAATATAAGCCATATCCAGATTCTAACACAGAGTAGACTATATTTCATGATTCAAAAGTTTGTAGACCATAAAGAAAAAATATTCCATATGTAGTTTATACATAAATACCTCTAACAGAATTAGCCATTATCCTTAGTAACCAGATTTCATCTTTCAGATTTTTTTCAGAAATTAAATACTTTAAAAATATATAGAACTTAATACGTTTCATACATATTAAAAACATAGTAAAATACAATATGTTATCAAGCTGTTCTCTTAGAAGCTTATTCTCAATACACTAATTAGTTGTAAAAGTTAAACTATTGTTACTATTGTTACCAAATACATTACTGTTCTGATTTTGCTTACTTTCAGAGTTAGAGCAGTTTTTATATCCTGCTTGTATACACAAACTTCCCTAGGGTAGTATAAAAACAAACGGGGGTAGGCCTGGTTCACATCTGCACCAGAGGTTCTGTTTGGAACCTCCTTCGTAGAGGTGAAAAACTGAAGCAATGGGATCCATTCATTACGGACACACACAACGCTCAACGAACCCTTTGGATTACTGCTGTGATTTCCATGCGCAATTTTTGCCTTCTCAACTATGGACACAACAGCAGAAGCCCATAGGGCCCATTGTAATTAATAGGGTTGTAACAGCTGGGTAGTGGATCCGCTGGACCACCACAAGCGATGATAGTTAAGCCACGCCAGGGAGCGGAGTCTAAGTAGCCCCCGGTATTCACCAGAGCCCGCCGCAAAGCGGGATGGACTTGTTGCGGCGTGAGGCTACCAGGTCGCTCCCCCCTGTCGTGACTGGCTTGCGATGGCGGCCAAGGTGCGGCGAGGTACAGAGTCGTAAACCAAGAATCGTAGTCGTGGGCAGGCAGTAAGGTCAGGGCTGGCGGCAGAGGTTCATGGTTGTGGACGGGCAGGAAGGTCAGGCAGGCGGCAACAGGTTGGGAAAGTCGAGAAACGTAGCAAGGGGTCTGGTAAAATGGTAAGGCAGGAATACACTTCAGAAATGCTTTCCCTCTAAGGCACAGGCAACATAGATCCGGCAGGGACTGATTGTGGAGTGAACCCAAAAATAGGGAAGCCCCCGGGCAATTAACCAATTACCGGGACGCTGGCCCTTTAAATTTACAAGAATGAGCGGGCACGCGCCATAGGGGACGGGCACGCGTGCCTCGGCCGGCAGAGGGCGCAGACGTGACTGGAGCGAGGTCAGGTGAGTACCCAGGAGTGGCGGAACCAGTGCTCGTCCCGCGGCCAGCGGCGCCACCCGACCCCGGCATACATCCGGGGGGGCGGCCACGGTGGGCCACGGTGCGCTCGTGCCCGCGGGCCGAGAAGCTGGACCGTCCGCTACAGTACCCCCCCCCCTTAGGTCTCCCCCTCTTCTTAGGCTGAAGGAACCTCCGAATTAGAACTTTGCTCAGGATATTGGACTCCGGTTCCCAGGACCTTTCCTCGGGGCCGAAGCCTCTCCAATCCACCAGAAAGAACCGCTTACCCCTGACAATCTTCATATCCAGAATGTCCTTCACTTCAAAAACATCAGGGGACTCTAGTACCAGAGACGGAACAGCGCTCTTCTGGGAGAACCGGTTCAAGACCAGAGGCTTTAGGAGGGAGACGTGAAATGCATTAGGAATCCGGAGAGATGTAGGTAAGCAGAGTTTATAGGACACCGGGTTCAGTTGTCGCAGTACTCTGAAGGGTCCCAGAAACCATAGACCCAACTTATAGCTGGGGATCTTGAGGCGTATGTATCTGGGGGAGAGCCATACTTTGTCCCCTGGGAGGAACTTTGGGGAAGATCTTTGCCTCTTGTCAGCTTGGGTCTTCATGCGGGCTGAAGCTTGTAGTAAGGCATGTTGGGTCTCTTACCAAATGACCCCAATATCACGAACCTGGTTGTCCACGGCGGGAACCTCGGATGCCGAAGCCACGGGGAGGGGGGCGTGGATGACGACCAAAAGACCACAAGGAACAGAGAACGGGCCCGTCCGAGTCGGAGTCCTGATGGTTATACGAGAACTCGGCCCACGGAAACAGTTCGGACCAGTTGTCTTGGCGTCCGGACACAAAGTGTCGTAAATACTCCCCCAATATTTGATTTACCCTCTCCACCTGCCCCTTAGTCTGGGGATGGTTTCGCAGATGAGAAAACAGCTTGATCTGTAAGCGGGAACATAGAGCACGCCAAAACTTAGAGACAAATTGGACGCCTCGATCGAAGACAATGTGGGATGGTAAACCATGCAGGCGTAAGATGTGGTGGAAGAAGTGGCCCGCCAACTGGGAAGCAGAAGGAAGACCAGGAAGCGGCACAAAGTGGGACAGCTTTGAAACTCGGTCAGTGACCACCCAGATGATCGAGTTTCCAGAGGAAGGAGGAAGGTCCGTGATGAAGTCCATGCCTATGTGTGTCCATGGAGACTCCGGGAACTGGCATTGGGACTAAGAGGCCTGCGGGCCGGTGGCGAGGGACCTTGTTTCGGGCACATGTGGTGCAGGAGAGAACGAAGTCCTTGACATCTTGGAGCAGAGTTGGCCACCAGTAGTGTCGCGAGATAAGGGCGTAAGATTTCCTTTATCCCGGGGTGGCCGGCCAGAAGCGAACTATGCCCCCAATCCAGAATTCTCCTCCTGAGTGCAGGACACACATGGGTTTTACCCGGCGGAACGCTACGGAGATCCACAGGGGCCAACTGATGATGTGCTGATGATGTGCTGAGATACAGGCTCGTCCCTGGTAATGTCAGAAGCACGGGAGAGGGCATCCGCCTTGACATTTTTCTCGGCCGGTCGGAAGTGGATCTTGAAATCAAAACGTGAGAAAAAAAGAGACCACCTGGCCTGGCGGGGATTTAAGTGCTGGGCCGTCTGGAGGTATTGGAGGTTCTTATGGTCTGTGAAGACGTCAAACGGATGTCGAGCTCACTCCAACAGATGTCGCCACTCCTCCAGGGCAAATTTTATGGCCAACAGTTCCCGATCTCCAATGGCGTAATTTCGTTCTGCCGGTGAGAAGGTTTTGGGAAAAAACCCGCAAGTGAACCGTTTTGCCTTTAGGACCCTCTTGGGTCAGGACAGCCCCTGCCCCACAGAAGAGGCATCCACCTCTAGGCTGAAGGGGGGCTTACCCCCGGATCCGGACGAACCAGGATAGGGCTGGGGAAAAAACGCTGTCTTCAGTTGAGAGAATGCTTCCTCGGCAGAGGGAGGCAAACATTTCGGATTAACGTTCTTCAGTGTGAGAGCCACGATGGGAGCTACCAGCGAAGAGAAGTGGGGAATAAACTGCCGGTAGTAGTTGGCGAATCCCAAGAAGTATTGAATCGCCCGAAGACCGACAGGTCGTGGCCACTGCAGAATCGCGGAAAGTTTAGCTGGGTCCATCTGCAGACCTTGATCGGAGACTATGTACCCAAGGAAAGGGAGGCTGGACTTGTGGAACCGACACTTCTCCAGTTTGGCGTACAGTCGATTGTTCCGCAGACGTCGCAGAACCTGGCGTACTTGTACCCGATGATCTGTATGTCGGGAGAAAAAATCAGAATATCGTCCAGATAAACTATGACGCAGGTGTAAAAGCAAGTCCTGGAATACGTCATTGACGAATCCTGAAATACGGCTGGGGCATTGCAGGGCCCCAAAAAGGGCATCACGAGATACTCAAAAATGACCGTCCCGCGTGTTGAAAAGCCGTTTTCCACTCGCCCCCCCTGACGAATTCTGATGAGGTTATAGGCACCGCGTAGGTCCAATTTAGTAAACCCCTTTGGGCTCCACGAAGAACGATCAAAGAGCTCAATATCAGGGGTAAAGGGTAGTGATTCTTCACCGTGATCTTGTTTAGCCCCCTGTAATCGATGCACGGCCGAAGAGATCCATCTTTTTTCTGGACAAAGAAGAATCCCGCACCAGCAGGAGAGGAGGACTTGCGTATTAACCCCTTCGCCAAATTCTCCTGAATGTAGGCCGACATGGCCTGAGTCTCGGGCACAGACAGAGGGTAGACCCTACCCCGTGGGGGACTGGTTCCGGGAAGGTTGTCTCTGGGACAGTCATCTGGCCGATGGGGTGGTAGCTTCTCACCCTTTTTTTTCTCCGAGAATACATCTCCAAAATCCTGGTACTACCGCTGGCAGACCCTAAAGAGGCTTGAGGGACGACTGGGGAGAAGAGATTGACACCGGGCGTGGTGCCACCAAAACAGAGGTCCTGGGACTCCTCCCAACGCAGGACTTCGCCTGACTTCCAATCTAGCGTAGGGGGTGACGTTGCAGCCAGGGTAGACCCAACAGGATCGGCCGAAGAAGCGCGAGGTAAGACAAAGAAAGGGGATTTTTCTCTGTGGTAGACCCCTACATGGAGGGTAAAAAGGCCGGGTGATGAACTGAATGGAGTCACTGAGAAGCTCCCCCCCTGACGGATGAGATAACAAAAGGTTTCTCCAGCGGATGACTGGCAAGCGATAGCGAGACACCAGGGAGGCATGAAAAAAAGTTCCCGGCGGAGCCGAGTCCGGAAGGGAGGAGCCCGAAGAGATTGACCAGCATCCGTCGTTACCTCCACTGGCAACATCAGTCGTGAGAGGAGGACTGAGCACCTAGGGATGCCTCTCCTATGGCTCCTAGGTGTGAGCGTTTCCCGACCGCTGAGGACGCTGCAGACAACTCCTATGGAAATGGTCCGGACTGGCGCAGTAGAGGCAAAGGTTCTCCAT
This sequence comes from Phyllomedusa bahiana, assembly GCA_025379985.1. NCBI lineage: Eukaryota > Metazoa > Chordata > Amphibia > Anura > Hylidae > Phyllomedusa > Phyllomedusa bahiana. Next base: position 37,567 of record JAODAL010014208.1, read on the forward strand.
CTGGCGACGGGACAGCTCTGACTCTGACAAGTGTGCCCGGTCCACCTGCATGGGTTCTTCGGTGGAAACCTGTGGAGGAGGCAGCAGAGACCTCTGGAACACGGGGGCCAGACGAGGTAGACGGCGAGGTTGTGCCGAATCACACTCCTGGCGGAGCTCCTGCTGTCTCTCTGCAAAACGCATGTAAATGCAGGTGGCCAGATGGATGAGCTCGCTCAACGAAGACGGGGGATCTCTTGCTGCAAGTGCGTCCTTTACTCTGCTTGACAGACCCTTCTTGAATGTGGCGCAGAGAGCGGCGTCATTCCACGACAGCTCAGAGGCTAGGGTGCGGAATTGGACCGCATAATCTCCTACGGAGGAGTCCCCTAGGCGTAGGTTCAATAGCGCCGTCTCCGGAGAAGACGCACGCGCAGGCTCCTCAAAAACGCTGCGGAATTCCGTGAGGAAGGCCTGTAGGTCTGCGGTCACAGGATCATTCCGGTCCGAAAGAGGGGTCGCCCGGGGCAGGGCCTTCCCGGATAGCAGGCTCACCACGAACGCCACCTTCGACCCTTCGGTAGGAAACTGGTCAGCCATCAGCTCCACGTGCATGGAGCACTGCGTAATAAACCCTCTGCAAAGCTTCGAGTCCCCATCGAACTTGGAAGGTAGAGGAAGGCGAAGCTTCGGGCCCACCGTTACCAGCGGGACGGCCGGGGGCGTAGGAATCGCTGGCGAAGAGGCAGGTTGCGGCTGTTGGGACGCCAGGAGTCGATGCATCATGGCGGACAGCTGACCCAGTTGATGTGCTTGTTGCCCGATCTGCTGCGACTGTTGGGCGACAGTTCGTGAGATCCGCAAGACTTGGCAGGGGCACCTTGGCGGGATCCATGGCCGGATCTAATTGTAACGGCTGGGTAGGGGATCCGCTGGACCACCGCAAGCGATGATAGTTAAGCCACGCCAGGGAGCGGAGTCTAAGTAGCCCCCAGTATTCACCAGATGGACTTGCTGCGGCGTGCGGCTACCAGGTCGCTACCCCTGACGTGACTTGCTTGCGATGGCGGCCGAGGTGCGGCGAGGTGCAGAGTCGTAAACCAAGAATCGTAGTCATGGGCAGGCAGTAAGGTCAGGGCGGGCGGCAGAGGTTTTGTGGGTTTGGACGAGCAGGAAGGTCAGGGCAGGCGGCACAGGTTCGGAGTCGAGAAACGTAGCAAGAGGTCTGGTACACGGTAAGGCAGGAATACATTTCAGAAACGCTTTCTCTAAGGCACGAGGCAACATAGATCCGGCAGGGACTGATTGTGGAGTGAACCCATAAATAGGGGAAGCGCCCGGCAATTAACCAATTGCCGGGACGCTGGCCCTTTAAATTTACAAGAACGAGCGCGCACCATAGGTGACAGGCACGCGCGCCTCGGCCGGCAGAGGGCGCTGACATGACCGGAGCGAGGTCAGGTGAGTACCCAGGAGCGGCGGAACCAGCGCTTGTCCCACGGCCAGCGGCGCCACCCGACCCCGACATACACCCGGGGGGGCGGCCGCGGGCCGAGAAGCGGGACCACCCGCTACAAGAGTCATCTGACGCTGTGGGTGTCCTTAGTGAACAGATCCCAAGGCTGCAGTTTTTCACCTCTACGAAGGAGGTACCGAACCACCAGCACAGATGTGAACCAGGCCTTTAAGAACACCTCTGCTCTCCTTGCTCCAGCAACCCAAATCAACAATGATGAGATCATTCCCTGCTGTGTCTTTTCATAGATTTATCTATGTTACTGAAAAACTTTAATCCTTTAGAGCGCTGTAGCCTTCTGCCCTGCTGTTAATACCCCTTCATTACCAATGTCCCTCTCACAGGCTCAACTAGGAATAGCAGAGCTGAAATGTCAATCACTACTGTAGAACCACAGCCTGAACAAGAAGTGGGAGCCTGAAGCTGGCTGTAAAGACCAGGCTCTGTGAAACAGCCAGATGGGAAAACCCCTATAAAGTGATTCTATATATAATGCACTAATGTGTGAGACTTTGCACATTATTTTAGTCATTAAATCAGTTTCTGCTCTGGAGCCTAACTAAAAGTTACAACCAAAGTCAGCTAGTTCACAGTTGTTATGGGCAACAAAGAAAGTCTTAGACCTAGACAGTTTTCAAACATGAGGCCCTTTATGTCTATAACTCCTTTCTTTTTAATACATTTAAGCATTGAGAAAAGAGGTATGATTTGCTAGCTTTTTAGGGTGTATGTGGGCTGTCTTGGTGTATTGTTCCAAGATAATGCACAGTGACCTATTTATTGTAATAACAGGTAATGCAAAATATGTAATACAGAAAAAGAGAGCAGGGCAGTAACTGTGTATTTTACATGCCAATGGGTGACTAAATAAGGGTTGTTTGTAGCCCATAAACTGGTTAGCGTGGTTGCAACTTACTTTCATTGATTATGCTAGTTTTTTAGATTGCTTGCATGGGGAAGTGGCTGCCTCTATTTTGGCTGTCCACTGCATCTACATAAGCTGTACAGTGGGTACGGAAATTATTCAGACCCTAAAATATCACATGGTCATAAGAACCTTTGCTGTGACACTCATATTTAACTCACATGCTGTGCATTTCCTTCTGATACTCCTTGAGTTGGTTCTACTCCTTCATTGGAGTCCAGCTGTGTTTAATTAAACTGATTGGACTTGATTAGGAAAGGCACACACCTGTCTATATAAGACCTCACAGCTCACAGTGCATGTCAGAGCACATGAGAATCATGAGGTCTAAGGAACTGCCCAAGGAGCTCAGAGACAGAATTGTGGGAAGGTACAGATCTGGTCAAGGTTACAAAGAATTTCTGCAGCAGTCAAGCTCTAAGAGCACAGTGGCCTCCATAATCCTTAAATGAAGAAGTTTGGGTTGATCACAACTCTTCCTCGACCTGGCCGTCCAGTCAAACTAAGCAATCGTGGGAAAAGAGCCTTGGTGAGAGGGGTAAACAAGAACCCCAAGATCACTGTGACTGAGCTCCAGAGATGCAGTAGGGAGATGGGAAAAAGTTCCACAAAGTCATCTATCCACAAAGTCAACTCCACCAGTCGGGGCTTTATGGAAGAGTGTGCCGACGGAAGCCTCTCCTCAGTGCAAGACATGAAAGCCCGCATACAGTTTGCAACACAATCCCAACAGTAAAACATGGTGGTGGCAGCATCATGCTATGGAGGGGGGGGGGGGGGGGGGGGTTCAGCTGCAGGGACAGGATAACTGGTTGCAATTGAAGGAAAGATGAATGCAGCAAGGTATAGAGATATCCTGGATGAAAACCTCTTGCAGAGTGCTCTGGACCTCAGCCTGGGCCGAAGGTTTATCTTCCAAAAAGATAATGACCCTAAGCGCACAGCGAATATAAAAAAGCAGTGGCTTCAGAACTAGTGTTGAGCGATTACGTTGGCCATCGACATCGGTCGATAGTCGATAGTCGACCAACATCGACAATATAGTCGATAGTGAGTGGTCGATTATGAGCGATGACCATTAAAGTCTATGGGAGAGCAACAACACCTTCATTCTTACACCCAAACAGGGCTGGAGAAGCTGGAATTAACATCCACAACAGTCAAATGGATACGTGCTACATCTTAGGCAACACACTTAGGTTATAAAAGCCACAGAAAAAAAATCACACACCATTCACTATCCCTGTCTTGTACCACAGCATGACCTTTAAACCTGCATCACCCACAAATTAAAAAGTGCCAGAAGGCAGTATGATTTGAACCTCTTTTTATTTTGAACGGCTTTGAAATCCTTCCTGGAACCAGCATGAGCCCCAACCCCTCATGCCCCCCCAGTTTTAAAAAAGTGCGGGAAAAAAGGGGTCTTTAAACCACCATTTTATTTCACTGGACATTGACTATACCTTCCGGGGCCACAGCATGAGCCCCAAACCTCTGACCCCCACTTTAAAAAGTCCCCAAAAAAAAGGGATTTTTTAAACCACCATTTTAGTTGAACTGGACTTTGACTATATCTGTCCTGTACTGCAAATCCCTTAAACCCCTGTCTGACCCACAGATTAAAAAGTGCCGGGGAAAAGGATCTTTAAACCACCATTTTGTTAAACTGGACATTGACTATCCCTTTCCTGACCGCAGTAGCCCATTTAAAAACCTGTCTGACCCCCAAAATTTAAAAAAGTGCCGGGAAAAGGAGTTTTTGAACCACCATTTTATTTGAACTGGATAAAAACTATCTGTCCTGTACCGCAGAATGACCTTTAAAACCTGCCCTGACCCACAGATTAAAAAGTCCGGGAAATGGGAGTCTTCAACCACCATTTTATTTCACTAATATACGCCCTTCCTGGTTGCCTTTGCCCCTCCGTATGATGCGACCAATTGAGTTTCATTTGGGAAATACTGGGGGTTTAAAACGTCCTTTCCACCCAGGTGCCCTTTTTTTTTGGGATTTTTTTTCTCATTTTACTCAAAGGTGGGGAAATTGTCTCTGTACTTTGTTCTCTGCCGTGCCCATACTCCATGTCCCTGAATAACCTACATCTGGTCAATTTTTCCTGTACTTCCTTTTACAATTTAGAGGGAATTTTTTTTCCAACTATTTTTTACATCAATTTTTAGTAGTTTAATTCTAAAAACACATTTTTTAAAAATAGGAGGGAACCCACCATTTTCTTTGTTTTCTCTTTTTTATTTGAAATTAAAGGGGTTGTCCCCAAAATCCCGGGTTTGATAGCTATGTTAAAGATCTTGCAAAAACAAGTCTTTTTTTGCAATATGGCCAAATTAACAGTGTCCTACCAAATTCCTTTTTTCTGACAGCAAAATAAACCTTTGAGCCACTTTTGACAATTGTGAAAAACAAATGTCTTTTTAAAACAACTTTTTTTTTATAATAAAAACCCTTAGTAAAAAGCTGCTTTTCAAAGAAAAATTTCCCCCCAAAAATTTCCCAAAGCATAAACCCCTTAGCCATTTTGGGAACAATTGTGAAGAAAAAAAGTCCGTTAGAAAAAAATTTTTTTTTAAAATAGGACCTTGGGTTTGCTGCTTTTCAAAGCACATCCCCCAAAAAATTTTATAAAAATAAATTTCTCACCACTTTTTAAAAAATTGTGAGGGGGAAATCCACTTAAAAAGCCACATTTTTTTCCCCCAAAAGGGACCAAGAAATTGCTGTATCTCCCAGCAAATTTGACCCCAAAAAATTAAAAATTAAGATTTCCCTTAAACCACTATTAAAAATTGTGAGGGAGAAATGCCATTTAAAAAAGCCACTTTTTTCTTTTCCCAAAAAGGACCATAATTAAGCTGTATCTCCAGAAACCCATGCCCTAAAAACCATTGACAATGCGAAAACTTCTAAAAAAAAATTTGAGAAAAAAGGGAAAAAAGGGTGTTGTAAATAAAACCCTTGCTGTCTTTTACAGTCCCCCTTTCCAAAAGAAAAACCCAAACAAATTAAAACTGTTTGGGAAAAGAAAAATAAAAATTGCATAAAAAAGGGATCTTTTTAAAAAACCCCAATTTTTAAAAGGGGGGGGGGGGGGGGGGGGACCATTTCTTTTTTTGAAGAGGAATTTTGAAATAACCCGGAAAACTAATTGGGGGACCTCGGAAATTTTGGGGCCACAACACCCACCCCAGAATCCATGCTTATTCATCTTGAAAAAAGTCAAACGATCCACTTTAATCTGTGGAAACCCGGGAAATGCGTTTGTCTGTAATGACTCCTCCACTGGCTGAAGGTCCCTCAGATAAACCGGGCTCTGGGCAGGAAAAAAACCCCTATGGCGGGGGCGAGCCGGGCCTTTTGGGCCTTTCGTCCCCTTTTGGATACCCAGAATCAAATTTGGGGGGCCCGGGAAAACATCCCAAAAAAAAATCGGGGTTTTTAGAGCAAAAAGTCCCCCAAAAAAAATCTTAACTGGGCCGTTTTTTTTGGAAAGTGTGCCCCATTGCATGCGTTTTGGGGAGGGGGAAACCAAAATTGCCAAGGGCCCCCAATTTTGGGTTTTGCCACCCCTTTCCTTTCTGCTGCGCTGGGCCGGGTACAGCTACTTTTGGGGACTCTACTGCTTTCACGTCGCTGATGTTTTTTCCCCCGGACATTTTGGGGAAAAGTGAAGGGAGACGCAACAGATGTCTCCATTGATCAATTCCCGGGAAGGTCTCCATTTTCCCGCTTTTTTAATCTCTAATTTTGGGGGGGTGGGAAAGGAAAAATGCTGAGTTTTGTTTTGTACCGGGGGGTCCAGGAGGGTTTGGGCCAAAACCCCTTTAAATGTTTTTTCATTTTGAAGGCCTTAAATTTGGGGATCAAGTTGGGGAAAAGGACATCCAAGCACTCCCTGTGAGAGAAGGAGCCTTTTTTTTTTTCCCAAACCCCTGGGGCAAGGGGCACTAGCAAACTGAAACTTCCCCCATCTTCCTCCTCCCCACTCCCAAAATTCCCCGGGCCCAAACCCCTTTCCCCAAAGGGAGGGACGTGGTTTAAAGTCCCGGGGTCCCAAAAACCTTTCCCCCCCCTCCGCTGCCTTTCCCGGGACAGCTTCCCAAAACAGCCCTTTTCTTGCCTGTTATGATCACCCTGAGGGGGCTGATGGGGCCCCCCCCCCCCACCCCTTGGGAAATACTTAAACCCCCAAAACCCCTTCCTATGAAACCGAAGAAATTTGTGAAACTTTTTTTGGGGGTTTTTGGGCTTGACAGAGAGAAAAAGGGTCCCGTGTCCGCATCTGTGTCCGTCTCCCCCTCCCCTCCCCTGGGGGGACCTGTTTTTTTCAGAAATGTCCCCAAAAAAACGTTTTTCCCAAAATAAGATCCCCCCACAATCTTAGGGGACAATTTCATTGTCCCCCACTGGGCCCTTTTTTTGGCCCTTTTTCAAAACTGGCAAGGGGGGGGCCGAGCTCTTTTTACCTGCCTCCCCTCTTGGTGGCTCAAAAAACCCCCGAGGTCCGCACCCCCCCTGCTTGTCCGGGCCCTGTGTCACTTTTGAATGGGGTAATGGCCCTTGCCTGCTGCCACAATCGCTGGAGCATTGGGGGGAGGGGGGAAAAACCAGCTGGTTTCCAAATTTTAAAAATGAGAAAAGGGTTTCGGGGGAAAAGGGCCCAGCTTAAAGGGTGCAACGCAGCCCCGGGGGGACGAAGCAGGGTGCAAACAGCGAAGTGCAACTTAACTCCGAGCCTTCCTCACAGGCAGTCCAGACCCGGGTAGCTCTTTAGAAATTTTTTTTGGGCCACAAGGTTTTTAAGGGCATGTCCAGGCAAGGGGGTGTGGGTCCAGCCTACTGAATTTTAAAGGGCGGCCACAGATTTCCCCTTTTTAAATGCACCCCCCACCTTGCCGGCACAAGGTTTCTTGGAAACCCAGCCACGCTGGGTTTCCCCGGTTTGCGGAAGCCGCCCCCACACTCCAAACCTTTTGTGGGGGACGGTCCCCCAAACGATTAATTTCAAAAAGGGCCTTTTTTTTCCTCGGGGCACGTAAAAGCCACCAGGGGAAACCTTGGGGGAAAAAAACCCTGAACCCATCCCTGGGGTTTTGAAGAGCGTGCGCCGACCTGAGAGCCACCCCCAAAACCCAAGCCCAACCCCCCCCGCCACCCATGGGGCAAAAACAAAAATTAGGGGGCCTTTGGCCATGCTTACTAGTCCATGTGCCCGGTGGCCCAATGGATTTTTCCCCCGGCCCACAGATGCAGACAACGCGCTGAAATTTTTAAAATGACACGTGGCTGGCCGGGGGCGGGGACACTTTTCTGGCAAAGAAATCCCGGCTGGGAAACCTGGTTTTGGGGACTGGAAGGCCAGGGACGGGCGGAACCCACCCCAGTGTCCACCAGAGGGGGAAAAGGGCCAACTTTTTCCAAAAAGGCCAAAAGCCTGGCAATCCCGACATTCGGGTTTTTGGGCTTTGGGGGGGGTTTTTGGGGGGTTTTAAAAGGGGTTTCCCTTTCGGCCCCCAAAACCCCTGGAAGACAAAAGGGGCTGGCTGCTAAAAGGGGGCCCTGTAAAAGGGGAAAAGGGGTAAAAGGGTCTCTGGGGGGGTGGGCTGGTGGTACTGGGGGCGACGGGGGGAGGCGGGAAGCGAGGTTTGACCCCCTTATCATGACTCGAGAGAATGGGCACCTGTAGGAACCGGGTGGTGGTGGAGGAGGACCCCGGGGCGGAACGGGGGGTTGGGACAGGGGTTGGAGGCCCCGGCGTCGGTCGGGGCCTTTTTTTGGCCAAGTGGGTAGCCCCCAAATTTCAACTCATGCATTCGCTGCATGTACAAAAACATGTTGGTGGTGGTTAACCCCCAAAGGGTTCTTGCCTCTACTTATGTTTTTTAAAACCGGCAATGGGCCCCCCCGGCAAAAAGCCCTTCCTGGGAAATCAGAGGTTTTGGCTCAAAAAAGGGGGCCCGGGCTTGAGAGGTCCGGGACCTTTTTGAAGGGCGATAACGGGGAAAGCGGGGTTTTTTTGCGCTGACCGTGGCTGGCGGAATCTTCCGGCGGCCCTTCTGCACCCCCCCCCCCTTTTTTTAGAGGGGGAACCCTACTGACACCCCTTCCCACGCCCTTCCTCCTCGTCCAGTGATGAAGCGCCCCGCAAGCAAATTCGCTGAAAAGACCACGTTGGATCCGCAAGGGTCGTCATCACCATCCCCCAACACGGGGTTTGACTTCGTCTCCTGATATTCTCCCACCCCAGGAGCTGCGGGCTACAAGCAAGAGGGCCCGCAAGGCGTTGCCAACCGCCCTTATTTTGCCAATTGACCGGTTTTCCTTCTCCTCCTCTGATGGCATCAGTAACTGGCTCAGAGCAGGGGAAAATCATCCTTTTTTGGCCTCTTGACCCTTTTAAAACATGCCTTCAGACCCCAACCGCATTTTGTTATCAAAGATTTCTTCAGAAAATGGTTTTAAATCCACATTGGGGGTACACCCGGATTTTACTTTTGGGGCTCTTCTTTGTTGGACAAAATGCGGGGGAATGCTGATGACGACTTTTTTGTGGCCTAATGGGGGGACGAGGAGGTAAGACCGGGAATGCAGGTTCTTTTAAACCCTTTTTAAAGGGGACAGATTGGGCGCGCGTTTCGTTACAGAGATTTCACAGGGCCCTACCCAGCGATGACAGGCCAAGGGCCCCCTGCAACTAAACGATCCCGGCCCATGGGGTTTGTCGCCAGCACTGGGGACACCTTCTTTCTTTACCCCCACCCCCAAAGCCTACCCCCCTCTTTGTAAGCTTACCACCTTTAAAATTTTGCTCCATGTTCAGAAATATAAAAATTTGAGAAGGTATTGGGAAGAGTTTTTTGGGAAAATCCCCCTTATAAAAAAAAGGCAAATCACAAACTATTCCCAAAAACCCTCAAATTTAAAACAAAACGGGTGGATTCAAATATAACTGCAAAGAAAATCTATCAACAAAGCCCGGGCCCGGGGCCCCAAAATGAAAAAAACCCCGTACCTTTAAATGATTCGGATAATACAAGGGATTTTTTGGGCCCCCTAACAATTTACAAAAGTGGGGACTAAAAAAATTTTCTGTTTCAAATTTTTAAATTCAAGCTGCCTCAATGAACCCAAAACTGTAGTGCGCCGAAGTCAAAAAACACGTATCTTTTTTATTAATTTGTATAAACAAGATATTTTTGGCAAATTTCCAAACACCCCTTTTTTTACTATAAAATTGGGTGGATTTTAGATTTAATGGGAAGCCGCCTCAATAAAAAAAGCGTAGTGCGGGCCCAAAATCAAAAAAAACGTAAACGTTAAATTTTTTTCCAAAAATAAAAGATATTTTTTTCACCCTTTTTAATTCACCTGTGGTTTAAATTTTTAAAAAAAATTTCTGGAAATTTAGATTTTAAATGAGGCTGCCTAATGAAAAAAAGCGTAGGGCCCTCAAAGTTTAAAAAAAACAAATCTGTTATGTATTTGTATAATACAAGGAGGTTTTTTTTTTTTTGGGCACCTTTCAATTCACCTGGGGTGAATATAAAAATTTCTGGATTCAAATTTTAAATGCAAGGTGTCATCAACAAATTCCCGGGGCGGGCAAAAGTGCAAAAAAAAACGTATCTGTTTTTGAAATTTTGTAAAAAACAAAATATTTTTGGCACCTTTCCCAATTCACCTGTGGTTTACTAAAAAATTGCTGGATTCGGGTTTAAGTGCAAACTGCCTCAATGAACAAAGCCCGTAGTGGCCCGCCAAAGAAAAAAAAAAAACAAAAAGTATTTTTTTTTTAAAGAAAAATACCCCCGGGGATAATACAAGGTATTTTTGGCACCTTTCAATTCACCTGTGGTGAACTATAAAATTGCCCGGATTCAAATTTAACGGGGCCAAAAAGGGGGTGCCCTTTTTTAATTGAAAACAAAGGCCCTTAAGGGGACGCCAAAAAGGGGCCTAAAAACACGAAAATAAAAAATGTTTTTTTGTATTTGTATAATACAAGATAATTTTTTTGGGACCTTTTTAATTCACCCCGTGGTGACTAAAAAATTTCTGGATTTTAAATTTAAATGGGAAGCTTTCCCCAATGAAAAAAAGCAGTAGTAACGCCAAAGAAAAAAAACTTTTCTTTTTTTTTGTAATTCCGTTTTTTAATTTAACCCCCAAGGGAAAATTTTTTTTTGGCAACTTCAAAACAAAACTGTTTGGGAAAAAAAAGAAACTTTAAAAAAAAATTTTTTCCTGATTCAAATTTTTAATCAAGCTTGAAAATCCTCCCAATGAAAAAAAGCTGTAGTGCGCCAAAGTCCCAAAAAAAACAAACTGTTATTATTTGTATAATAAAAAGTATTTTTGGCACCTTTCAATTCACCTGTGGTTTTACTATAAAATTGCTGGGTTCAAATTTAAAATGCAAGGTGGATATAACAACAAAGGTGGAAAGGGAAAATTTAAAAAAAACACCAAACTGAAAAGTATTCTGGAAAAATAAAAGTTGGGGTTTTGCACCCAAAAAGAGAACCCGCAGTTTTCTAAAAAGATCTGTAACCTAAGTTCAAAGGGGTTGCCCAATATCCAGGGAAAAATTTTTAATAGAAAACTGTTAAAAATAAAGCAATTTGCAGTGCAAAGTTTTACACTAAGTCTTGGTGAACTTTATCCGTATTCTTTATAGAGCTTGGGCCCGTGTTTTGCCCGCGGTTTCCGGCCCCTCCCCCATCCCCCCCCCCCCCCCGTGACTTTACAGCGGGAGGAAAGCTCCTTTAAAAAAATTTTCTACTAACTTCATAAAATCTTCCAATCTCTAATCTAATTTTTTTTTTTGTAAGGATCCAGCTAATAATAAAAGGTTTTTTCTGTGAAGAAAAAAGAAAAAATTTCGTGAGCTTTTGGACACAAGCAAGGGGCAAAAGTCCCCGCTCTGAAACGCTGAAGACCCTGAGGGTGAAACCCGGAAAAGCCCTTTTTTAAAGTAAAAGAGGTCATGTTGATTTTTTTCCCGCCAATTCCCCAACCAAAAAAACATCCCAGTCCCCTGACTCGCAAACACATCTCACCCTGCTCATTTTTGTAAGCTGATTTTCCCGGGCCCCCAAAATGACAAAAATGCGGAAAAATGGCGCGATCTTTTAAAAGATTTATGCAAAAATTTTTTAAACCCAAATTAAACGCAATTTATCTAAAAATTTTTGATCAACATAAAAACCTTTTTGCCGATTTTTAACTTTTTTCAATAATAAAAACCAAAAACTATTCAAAACCCCTTTTGTTTCCCCTTCTTGACTGGGCCCCCCAGAGCCCTGGGCCAAAAACCCCAAAAAAAACATCTCTTTGGGGAGACTTGAAAATGGCCCGCTACCAACGTTCACCATCCAACCGGGGGAAAATTTGGGAAAGGGGCTGCAAATAAAAAAGGGAGAGGGGTCCCAAAAATCCAGGTGTGAACTTTTTTGGGATCAATTTCCCCAAAAAGACTTTTTGCCCTTTTCAGCTCAAAAGGGGGCTTTACTCACTACGAGCAAAGGGGTCCGAATACTTTTAAAACCTGTGATATTTCAGTTTTTTCTTGTTTAATAAATTTACAAAAAAATCTACATTCCTTTTTTTTTTTTCAAGATCGGGTAAAAGAGTTTACACTAATGACAAAAAAAATTTAAATTTTTGATTTTTACCAATTGGCGCAATGAAACAAAAGAATGAAAAAAAAGTAAAGGGGGCTAATACTTTCCATACAACGTATTTAAATCCCAAACCAAGTGTAGTTGAATCTTCGTGTCCCCGAAAAATAGGAGGCCTGATAAGGCACTGAAACAGGGAAAATGCTTTTCTACTGTGGGGCCCCCCAAACTGAAAGGGGGGGGGCCCATGGTCATTGGTGGGGTGGGGGTTTACAGTTTTTTGATCAGAAATGTGCAAATTTAAAACCTCCAAAAATTTTTCCTGTTTTTCTAAAAAAGTTATAAAATAAACATTGTGTAACAGCCTCTTAACATATGCTGAGGCTGCTATAACCCTTTTTGTTTCTTTTTTCATGATTACAGCCCGGAAAACACAATGAAATACTGAACAGGCACGGAACAAAGAATACAGATACCCTGGTTTGACCAGTTATATCTGTCTTTATCTTTGGCTTGTCTGACTGTATCTGCTCTGCATTCCAGGTTACAACTGCTAGCATCCCCCATAAACCCCCTTTTTCCCAAATTTTGGGTTTAAAACTAATCTTTAAAGGGGTTTTTCTGATTCATATAAAAAAATAAATACTAAAAAGGCTATAACTTTAGGCTCAGGTTGTTTCAGACTAGATACTGTATATGGACATAAAAGTTAAATTCATAGAAGGAACAACTTAAAGATTTGGAAAGGAATAACTTTAAAGGGATTGTCAGGTTCCTATCAAACTAAGGGTCATATGAAAACTGTCTAGGTCTAAGACTTCCTTTGTTGCCCAAAGCAACCAATCAGAGCTCCCCTTTAATTTTTTTCTGAACACTATATGAATTGAAAGGGTAGCTCTGATTGGTTGCTATGGGCAACAAAGAAAGTCTTATACCTAGACAGTTTTCATACATGAGACCTTAAGCCCCTTTTCTCACCTCTGCTCCTCCTCTGAGTCAGTGATGGGTCTCTCTGTTCTTCTGTTTACATTCCTGGTGTTTTGAACGGGGACATCACCACTGCAGCCCTTGATTGGCTCCAGTAGGCACATGCTACTCCAGTCTGAGCTGTTCACTTCCAACAGTGATGTTAGGGAGTGTCATGTGACCGCTGCAGCCAATAAGCATCTACAGTGATGATGCCCCCATTCGGAAGAAGAGAAACACAAACAGAAGACCAGAGAGACCTAGCGCTGAAATGGAGGAGGAGGAAGGTGAGTACAGGCTTTTTTAGTGGGACAACAGGAGCTAAATATTTATTTTTTATCTGTTTTTTTTTTTGTCCATTTATCTGCCGCCTGACACTTCCTGAACCTTAAGTTTTAGCATTTTCATCATACTCTCAGCTGTGCTGAGCCTGTTCACCATCCAAATAGTCACAACCACTTAGTGATTACTGCAAGTGCAGTGGTCCAGGTCTGTAGAACTGTGACATCTTCTCCCTTCCCCTGCTCACACAGAATGAGGAGTGGAAAGGGAGCAGGGAGGGGGTAGGATGATGTCACCAGTCTTAAGTGAGGGAAGACACGCCTACTGGGAGAAGAGACCCTGCCCTGGATTTGAAACTGTAAGAGACAAAGCTCAAGATGCTTGTGAAAGCCTGTAGTGAGAAAACCCCTTTAAATGGTAATTAATATTTTCCCTTAGAAGTTGAGCGTGTCACAATCGCGGTCTGCAGTAGTGGATCCACTGGACCCCCGCAAGCGATGGTGTTAGCCACGCCAGGGAGCGGAGTCTAAGTAGGTCCCGGTATTCACCAGAGCTCGCTGGATGAACTTGCTGCGGCTGGAGTCTACCAGGTCGCTACCCCTGACGTGACTTGCTTGTGGTGGCAGCCGGGGTATAGCGTGGTACAGAATAATAAAGCAGGCTCGTAGTTGGGGACAGGCGGTACGGTCAGGACAGGCGGCAAAGGTTCGTGGTCGAGGGATGGAGGCTAACGGTACGGTCTATGGTAATCAGGACCAGACTCAGGAAAACACTTTCTCTATTTGCAATGGCACTAAAGATCCGGCGGGAGTAACAGGAAACGGCAGGCTTAAATAGGGGCAGCGACCAGCAATGGAAAATTACTGGTGCACTGGCCCTTTAAATTTAACACTGCGAGCGGGTCGCACGTGCCAAAGGACAGAGACTGCAGCAGGAGCGCGGCTGGGTAAGTCATCTACTTGACAGGCAGTGGAACAAGCGCGCTCGCGACCAGACATGCGGGTCGCGGCGCCACTCGCAAGCGGGGCACGGATGCGCCTACGACCCGGAACGAGGGTTGCAGGGGCATCCGTGACAGAGATTATCTTGTTTTTGACCTATAACCCCCCACTAAGAGATAGGATGTAGATCCCTGGAGTCCTCTCATGCATGACAGCTGAGAAGAAGCCAGCTGTAGCAGTATTCCAGCAATTGGAATTTGTATAGATGTGTAGACGAGATGACAAGGCTACTTCAGGTACCGGAGAATATATATAGAGAACTATTAATAACATTTCCATAAGGTTAAACAGGAGCTATTTTAATTAGTTTATTTAGAATTGTAGTGCATAATCAGGTTAAGTGTCCCGCTAAATCTTTTAGGGGTTCCTTATATACAATTAAGCATCTAAGAATACTGAAAAATGCTGGCTTCTATGGAAACCAAACTAAAGCTGAGCTTCTCACTAGTATGTGATATAAGTATGAAGAGACTATTTTTGCCAATGTGTTATCTTCTGGAAATACTGATATAGCAGGCAGATTTAGCCCACAGTCAACAGTCTGTTCAGATAACCAGAGCAGATGGAATTTTTTAATGGCTTATTACAGTTAAATTTCTGAAAGTGAAGAAAAAATAGCATCCTTTCTATCATCTTATTGCAATATATTAGAAATCTACAGGTGGGATATATACATAAATTTCAAGTTTGTACCAACAACTGTAAAATATGATGGAAATAAGTTAATGACTCACGTGACCCATGTTGATAACTTTTAGCCGAGTTCAAAACGGAGGCTGAGGGTTGCAGCTTATAGTTCAGTCGTTACTCTCCACCATGCGCTATGTGTGGAATCAAGGTTATGGTTACAGTACAACCATGAAAAATGATGGAACAGTCCCTACAAAATCCCTATCTGGTAGGCGCCTGAAAAAAGGTATACTCACTTTTCGATGGCTATCCCAAGCACCTTTACCTTCATTTTCTTTGGCAAGCAGTGCTTGTCTTGGAGGTGTGTTTGGGGTCATTATCATGGTTAAATAATGTCCTGGGGCCCAGTTTCTGCTTCAGTATGTCACTAGAAAATGAAAATATGTAGCTCACCTCAGATTCACATATCAGTATGTATTTCACAATATAGGGTGCTCGGACAGCTTCCAGGACCCTTGAAGCCTTGTATATGTCCAAGGAATTTCGCGCATATCCAATGATCCACGATATCCAGCACCTATTCTTTAAAAACAAATATCTTTTATTCCATTCTTTAAAATATACAAATCCACAAGTTTTATGTGGTCACAGAAACGCTAGTTCACAGCATACGTGTTTCGAGTCAAACATTCTTAATCATTGCCAATGAACATGTAATTTTCTGTTAGTATAAAAACATACACGAACCAATGAAAAAGAATAGGGCGTGTGTCTAAAAGGACCACATTGAATTACACATATCCAGATGAAATTGAATTGAAATGATACTGTTTGTATACCCGGTTATTGCATGGGATCATATATATACCTAATGCATGATTGCTGCACCTGTTGGATAGAAACAAGTGTACATAAATTGACACGGTAATTATGTTCTATCAAAGTATATTAAAGCTTTCATAGCATATTAATTCAATGCCCTTTAATAGACAAAAAGAAAGTCATTTTTGTAATTTAAACCGTTTGGATAATGAGTGTCTAAATGGAAGATCCAATATGCCTCCCATAGGAAAAGTTCCTGTTTTCTATCTCCTTTACGTGGCATGCTATTGATTTTCTCTATGCTGAAGTATTTAAATGATGAACAATCCTCTTCATGTGACTCCTGAAAATATCCTAGTTGTCTGAACACTAGGATTCATCAAGGATTCAAAGCAGGTTCTATCCAAGTTTGAGAGTCATACTTAGGAAAAAGAATATACATGGCTCAATTGTGATGTATGTTCCCTCCACTCGTGTATTCCCCACGATAAGGCAATAACAGCAGTAGCAAACCATCTATATATGAATGGAGATTACACTGAAGAGTTGAATGAATACATTTTGGATGTCATATAGTGTCTACTCAAACATAACTATTTTTCATACAGATAAGGGGTCCCCTGTGGGTGAAAAATTCTCATCCTCATTGGCCAACCTTTTTGGGAGGAACATCATTTATGATAGAAAATAATTACCTTGTAAATTTCTGTATGCTTGTTTCTATCAAATAAGTGCAGCAATCATGCATTAGGTATATCCATGAACCCATGCAATAACCGGAGGTACAAACACTATTGTAGCAATCCAATTTTGGCTGGATATGTGTTATTCAATGTGGTCTTTTTGGACACACCCCCTACCCTTTTACATTGGTTTGTGTATGTTTTTATTCTACCAGGAAATTACGTGCATTGGCGTATGCTGTTAACTAGCGTTTCTGTGACCATGTAACATTTGTGGATTTGTATATTTTTAAGAATGGAATAAAGGATATTTATTTTTAAAGAAAAAAAGCTGGATATTGTGGATCTCTGGATGTGTGTGAAATTCCTTGGATGTGTCACAGTACATATCGGTATACATGTTCCCTCAATGAACTGTAGCTCCCCACATCCGACAGCACTCATGCAGTCCCAAACCATGACAGCCCCACCACCATGCTTGACAGTACACAAGACACACTTGTCTTTGTACTCCTCACCTGGTTGCCACCACACATGCTTGACACCATTTGAACCAAAGAAATCTTGTTCTCATCAGACCACAGGACATAGTTCCTGTATCCATGTCCTTAGTCTGCTTCTCAGCAAACTGTTTGTGGGATTTCATGTGCTTCACCTTTAGAAGAAGATTCCTTCTGGGATGACAGTCATGCAGACCAATTTGATACAGTGGTTTGATCACTGACAGACTGACCCCCATTACTTTAACCTTTGCAGCAATGCTGTCATATGGCTATTTTGAAAAGACAATCTCTGGATATGACGCTGAGCATGTGCTCTCTACTTCTTTGGTCGACCATAGCAAGGCCTGTTCTGAGTTGAGCCTGTGTTAATAAATCATGGTATGTTCGTGACCACCATGCTGCAGCTCATTTTCAGGGTATTGGCAATCTTCTTATAGCCTAGGCCATCTTTAGGCTCTTATAGCAACAAAGAGTGGAGTGCGACTATTCATACATCTCTAGAACAGGTCTACTAAAGCCTTTTAACGTCAGAAAACTGGAAGAGCCCCGTTCTTACATGTTGCCCCATGTATGCATTTATTGTATTTATGCTATTGATATAATTTGGTGATGTAGTGTATGAACTTACCATTGTATTGGCTGCTATTTGATGCACTTGCACTTTTACTTATGCTGTAAGCACTAATCATGGTTTTATTAATACTAGAGATGTACTAGATGTACTAGAGATCATTTTTCATTTATTTCTTTCATTGCTATTGTGCTCACATGTGTTTTTTTTCTGGTAGTACTTCCATCATTTTGTTTTTTAACTTATTTAAATAAAATAATTTTTTAGAATTTATATAAAATTCATGTGTACGTTTTTTTTTTATATGTATATATATATATATATATCTGATCTAGAATCTTTATGTGCAGCAACAATTCTTTTTTTCAGATCCTCAGACAGTGCTGTGCCATGAGGTTTCTTTATCAAAAAGTAGCCTTTCTTTATGAATACTGAGTATAGCCCGCACTGCTCTCAGTCAGGGATCTCCACTCCCACATAAACACTTGTACACAATCTAGATCGAGCCAGTGCATAAAACTGTAAACTTTAATAATTTCATTAAAAAGCAGACATTGACCCGCGATATACAGTATGTCCCAATCGTTCCCAGCACAAAGTAAAGCATATACTCAGCATATTTGTTGCGGCACAGCCTGCCATTCAGAGTCCTTTCATGGCGCTGCTCCTAGCACAGGAGCAATGAAACGCCGGCAATCGGGCAGGAGAGAGTAACTCGTGGACGTTTCGGGATGACTCCTCCCCTTCCTGCCTGAGGAAGGGGAGGAGTCATCCCCGAAACGTCCACGAGTTACTCTGTCCTGCCCGATTGCCGGCGTTTCATTGCTCCTGTGCTAGGAGCAGTGCCATGAAAGGTCTCTGAACGGCAGGCTATGCCGCAACAAATATGCTGAGTATATGCTTTACTTTATTTTGGCAACGACTGGGACATACTGTATATCACAGGTCAATGTCTGCTTTTCAATGAAATTATTAAAGTTTACAGTTTTATGCACTGGCTCGATCTATACTGTGCCATGAGGTGCCATGTTGATCTTCCAGTAACAAGTATGAGACAGTGTGAGAGCGATAACATCAAATTCAACACACCTGCTCCCCATTTACACCTGAGACATTGTAACACTAATGTGTCACATGACACCGTGGAGGTAAAATGGCATTTTGTTCATAATTTGTCCATTTTCACTTAGGGGTATACTCACTTTTGTTGCCTGCAATTTAGGCATTGATGACTGTGTTTTGAGTTAATTTTAGGACACACCAAATTTACACTGTTAGACAAGCTGTACACTGACTACTTTATACATTTCAAAGTGTCAAACCTTCAGTGTTATACAATATTTACCAAAATTTTAGGGATGGACTCATATTAGTGAGATACTGTAAATTTTACTTGTGATGTGGATGTACCCTAACCTGGCTACCCAGCTCAGATTAGTGCTCCTCAATCCCTACTTCCATACAGTCATGGATTCCATATCATTCCCTTCTGAAGCCAGAGGCCAGAAACTAAATGCAAGTTGGAATAGATGGCTTTGTACTTGTTAGCATGACAGGTAAGCGCAGGCAGGTGACTGCCTAGGACGCCACTTCATCCCATGCAGAGAAGGAGGTGCAAGGACCTATGGAGTGGGTTGAATATTTCACTGGTGGGCACTATGGGCATCATGTATGTACTAATCTAAATTTTAAGCTCTAGAGGTCTTATGTTTGTATGCCTCGAGAAGATGGTAGCAAGAGCTTTGGGTTAAATTAAAAACACTAACCCGTGGAGTTCCAATGATTTCGTAAAAAAGGGAAATGCTGAAGTCTGGCAAATTCAGGAACATAACTAGTAGGGGTGCATACACACCCAGGTCCAATAGCCTAAGGGGGCGCAAAAGGTCCCCATACCTGTGATGTCATCTCCAATGAAGAACAGGGCACTATAGTTCTCACTCATTAAGGGACTTTGGTGCAAGCATTGTGATAGATGATAGTGAGAGCGTTTGTAACATTGGCGCCTGCTATGTCTAAACACAGGTTAATGAGAAAGAAGAGGAGATGGAGAGCACCCTATGTCTTTCTACATATTTTTATGGAGGATATTTGTAATTACAAGTTAACAATGTTCTTAATTATACGGCTGGAATATTTATCTGTTGTAACTGTAATTGCCGTAAAAAACAACCTATGACCACCAATGAGTATTACAAAGCCATGGGGCTAATTCAAAAGCTAGTATGGTGCAAAAAAAAAAAAAGAACTCTCCTGTTATTAAAAACATGCTAGTGGACTTGCGGTAACCTTAAAGAAATATTTCTCCAATTGTTGGCAAATGTGGCTTCCTTTTTACTTTAATGAATACTTGCCATGAGCAGAGCACATTCTACAAATTAATTAAGGAAAGATTAATCCTTTCCATTACGTTAATCTTTTAAGCAGTAGCACTGTGTGTTTGGTTCTTTGGAATAGACTAGTAATTGCTACCACAATGCTCATTACACTTTTTATTCCTACAAAATACTGAATGACCGTATAAAAAGAGAGAAATGACTGGCTGGATTTCTAAGTGATTCTTTTTAGGTTCTAGATCTATTCAATTTCTTTAAAAAAAAATCAAAGCAAAAAGGCAAAATAAAAATGTGTCTTATTTATCATCCAATAATGTATTGTTCTATACAAGGTTGAATACTAGTAGAACAAGAAATTATGTTTTTTTTTATTTGTATAGTCATAGTTGGTGTTCAGTTTTAAAATGTTTGTACAAAATTCGGCACTTAGGTATTCACCCATGATGAGCAGTCTAGACAGTGCAAACATATTTAAACAGTCATCCCCTATCCCAAGCAGTCTTGATCCCTTCTACTAGCACTCGTGTATACAAGAATAACAGTGGTCTGTTTGTTATTTAGGTAGGATTACTCTTAGAAATAAAAAAATTGTGTTACATGTAGTTTAATATATAACTGCAATCATCCTCATGTCTTACCGTAAACTATTAGCTCTAAACTGCAGTTTATCTAAATTCCTTCCTGAAGACCTACTTCTATTTGTCACATTATCGATACCAGTAACTAGTGTTGCACTTAGGATTTGGGTTTGGACAGAACCAAAGCACGCCAGGCCAAACATAGATCCGATGCACAACAAACTTCTCTTATATCTGCTAATACTTTACACCATTACTAATCAATCCTGCAGCATAGTCCATGATCTTGTAGCTGAAATTTGAAGAAAAGAACAGAGCAATGGACTAAGACATATCATATATGTCATATTTTGTAGATTGTAAGCCTTCGCGGGCAGGGTCCTCTCTCCCTTTATACTACCGTAGTTGTTAGTCAATTAGTGTTGCCATTGTACTTTGTTTAAACTTATGTTATGTACGCATACCTCCCTTAAATGTAAAGTGCCCTCGAATTAATGGTGCTATGAAATAAATGATGATAATAATAGTAATAATAATAATGTGGAAGTGAGTCATCATCAATAAAGAAAGGGGCATTTTTGCAATTGAAGTGTTCAATATTAGGAGTTGTGAGAGTAGGAAATTCTTTATTTGTGAAGAATAACACTAGGAATGACTTTAAAAGAGTTGTCTCACCATGCTGTTTCACAGAGCCAACAGCAGCTTTCATCCATGCCTCCTGTCTCTTCCTGATCAGGCTATGTGTGATTATCATGTCATCTCAGTATTTGAAGGTCTGTTAATTTCTCTGACATGAGAGCAGGGTATGTTTATCTAAAGTCCAGAGAAGCATCAGAGCCAAAGTAAACAAAAGTAATTAGTCTCCTTTGTTTGTTAGATCAGCTAACACTCAAGCTCTTAAAGGGGTTGTCTCACTACATTGATTCATCTTACCTCAGTCCTGTTTTCTCAGTTTCATTTTTTCATCTTACCGACCTGCAGTGATGAGCTCCTGAAGACACCAGGTCTGTAGCTATAGCGGCCAGCGCTGCCAGCCTATCAGGAGAGATCAAACAGGTCTGTAGCTGGAGCCACCAGTGCTAGCAGCCTATCAGGAAAGAACAAACAGGTCTGTAGCTATAGCAACCAGTGCTAGCAGCCTATCAGGAGAGACCATACAGGTCTTTAGACCTGAGGAGCTGATGTAGCCCATACAAGAGGGGATATCTCAGAATAGGTAGGACACTGTTAATGGACACATATTGTAAAGTGACTTGTTTTTGCAAGATCTTTAACATAAAAAGCAATCCTTGTAGTGAGACAGCCCCTTTGACCTGCAGTTTTGTGTGTCAACCTGTGTGATGGCGATATCCCTGTTATCAGATAAGACAAACAGCAGGGGAGATCAGGGCAGAGCAGGTCGGTGACCTAGAGAAACCTGAGTTCTCTCAGAGCTGATAAAATCATTTTTATTTCCTTAACAAAGAAAATAAGCAATGTATTTGGAAAACATTTTCATTTACTGTTCCCTACATGTTGAAAGTTAATATTTATAGTGAGACAACCTCTGTCAAGTGATTTATGCTGCTCTGTCTGAAAGCAGGATGTGATAGAGGGAGAATAGTTGAGTTCTGGGATATGCAGGTTTATATGATTTAGAGCAGGATTTCTGAGTAAAACGCAGAGTAAATTCTGACTGGACTCGTTATGTCACCGCAGGAGTCCTGCTAATCCCACCCACATACAGTGATTTACAGCTTTCCCTGTATCAAGGTGTGTACAGAGCAAACTGTCAATCTCCATATGTGGGTTGGTCAGCAGTACTTTCAGTTTCACTGTCACAGATTTTCTCTGCTTTTTGCTCAGAAATCCTGCTCAGCTCCTCTCCCTCCATTATATAACCCTATATATCACAGAGCTCAGCTTCTCTCCCTCTATCACATACCCCTATATATCACAGATCTCAGCTTCTCTCCCTCTATCATATAACCCTATATTTCACAGAGCTCAGCTCCTCTCCTCTATCATATAACCCTATATATCACAGAGCTCAGCTTCTCTCCCTCTATCATATTATACCCCTATATATCACCGAGCTCAGCTTCTCTCCTCTATAATATAACCCTATATATCACAGAGCTCAGCTTCTCTCTTCTATCATATAGCCCTATATATCACAGAGCTCAGCTTCTCTCCTCTATCATATAACCCTATATATCACAGAGCTCAGCCTCTCCTCTGCCATATAACCTTATATATCACAGGGCTCAGCTTCTTTCCTCTGCCATATAACCATATATATCAAAGAGCTAAGCTTCTCTATCATAGTACCCTATATATCACAGAGTTCAACTTCTCTCCTCTATCATCTAACCCTATATATCACAAAGCTCAGTTTCTGTCCTATATCATATAACTCTATATATCACAGAGCTCAGTTTCTGTCCTCTGTAATATTACCCTATATATCACAGAGCACAGCTTCTCTCCTCTATTATATAACGCTATACATCACAGAGCTAAGTTCCTCTCCCTCTGTCATATAACTACAGATTGCAGAGCTCAGCTTCTCTCCTTCTATCACATAACCCTATATATCACAGAGATCATCTTCTCTCCCGCTATCACATAACCCTATATATTACAGAGTTCAGCTTCTCTCCCTCTGTCACATAACCCTATATATCACAGAGCTCAGCTTCTCTCCTCTATCATATAACCCTATATATAACAGAACGCAGATTCTCTATCATATAACTCTATATATCACAGAGCCCAGCTTCTCTCCTCCATCATATAACCCTATATATCACAGAGCTTAACATCTCTCCTCTATCAAATAACTCTATATATCACAGAACTCAGCTTCTCTCCCTATATTATATAACCCTATATATCACAGAACTCAGCTTCTCTCCTCTGTCATATAACCCTATATATCACAGAACTCAGCCTCTCTCCTCTGTCATATAAACCTATATATCAAAGAGATCAGTTCCTCTCTCTCTGTCATATCCTTCTCTCAGATAGGGGGGCACAAACGACCTGACAGGTTCCCTTTAACCCTATGGCGAGTTTACATTTTGACCATGTAGCTAGCTCCACCCACTATAAATGTACAGCCTAGTGAGGGTGTGGACACAGGACTTGTACCAGTGCCATCCGCAACGGGTGACAGCTGTATACACTCTGCTGCAATAGGCAGAAATGGATGTATCTTCAATTTAGTCTAGATTCTGAGTTCAATATCAACCATGGTATCAAAGTAGTTACAAAAAAAGAAGGGTAACTTTATCAACCCATTAACTCCTCTACAATGCTATCATGGGATACCATGGCAGCAGAGGTCCTGAGGAAGGTTTAAAGGGGATGTATCACTTCCTTAGTTTGGCTGATTCACACTGCTCTCAGCTTCTCAACTCTGGAAATGCAGGGGCGTTTCTTCCCCTCCCAGCTGGGTGACATCATCCCCCCCTTCACTATGCATGCTGGCTCTCGAGACTCCCCTACCCCCTCCCCCCCCCTCTCTGAGTCCACATGTAACTGTGTCTTTCCCTATCAGTCTTATTTTGTAAGAGCTGTATACATACCACAGGCTGCATTCAATCTAGACTGAGCACTCTTCTCCTCTCACAGCTGGAAATGTGTTACAGCTCTATGAACGGCACAGATCTCCCTTCTATGCAGGAGAGTTAAGGCATGTCCACACGGTAAGGGTTTTCGGACGTTTTTTCAGCCGGTTTGCGGTTTTTCAGACCGCCTGAAAAACCGGCCGAAAATGAGCACAAATGTGCTCTATGGAAAACCCGTGCAGCAGTCCCCACTGCACGGGTTTTGCCATCGGACGGTTTTGCCGCCGGCAGTCCGGCGGCAAAACATTGTAGAAGCACAATCTTCGGTCCGAAAACCGGATGGAATGTGTGCTTCTCAATGGGAGGGGGAGGGCTCTTCTCCGCTCATCGCGGAGAAAAGCCGTCCCCCCCCCCGCCGCGGCCGTGGGGACGGTCGCAAAACAGGACAAATACTGGCTGGCAAACCGGCCGGTATTTGTCCACTGCCGTGTGGATGCGCCCTTGGGCACTGGGACAAAACTGTTATGTTTTCTCATTGTAGAATCTGTTGCAGTCTGTTTTTGCTGAGTGTGGAGAGAGAAAATGCTACGGCCCCTAATTCTGTCAGGCAGGGATCGACACAAATTGTGCTGTTTCCTGATTGTGTAAGCCCTTCAGTGTAATTCTGTTTCTTCTGGCTGAATAAAGTGAAAATGTGACGGTCCCTTACTCTGAGTGAGAGACACAGCTCTGTGAATATGACCGGGGGCTGTACAGAATGTAAATAAGCTCTCAGCTAGTGAAATGCAAGGAGGAGGGATCTGGAGGGTTCCGACCAGGACTAGATATCAGTGTAAACAAAAACACAAGATAAGGAATACTGTGAATACAAGACAGCTTTGCTAATGACATCCAATTGCAAAGTTGCTTGTTTTCACTGTTCCCTTATTCTGAAGACCATTTAATGAAATGATAAAACCCCTTTAAGGTATGCAGTGAAAGTTTGCATGTCAGGTCTAATGGGCTGCCTGTCAGTTTTACACTGAAAAGCATAATACAGGCAGTCCCCGGGTTACAAACAGGATAGGGACTGTAGGTTTGTTCTTAAGTTGAAATTGTATGTAAGTCGGAACAGGTAGATTTATTAAATGTAACTCCAGTACAAAAGTTTTTTTTAGTTTTGGATAGTGCAGGGAAGGGTTTTTACATTTGTTTTGCTGTCTTTGCCCTTTTTTAGAAGATTTCACTGTCAGGGACCGGTCAGGGACACACGCACAGACACAGACAAGTGGGCCCTGACTCTGATCCCAGCCCCTGTCCCTGCCTTTTGGGGAACCCGACTCCTTAATAGGCCGGCCCCAACCGGAAGACTGATGGCTGCACTGATATACGTGCGACACAGACAGGACAAACAGACACAGAACAATAAGCGTAGTTGGGCGGTCAAAAGTCGGCAACAGTATGGGCAGTGAGGTACAGAGAAGGGAGACAAAGAAGGTAACCGGGGGCAGTCCAAAGTCGGCAACAGTACGGGCAGCGTGGTACAGAAGCGTGAGACAAAAGAGTATAACCGGGGTTCAAAGCGAAAGGTCAGGAGAGCACAGAAACCACAGAAGAACAGACGGCGAACTACAGGGGAATAACCTATAGCAGGCGAGGAGGGAAAGAAGTGGTGGCTATAAATAGGGAAGGGGAGGAAACAGAGCAGAGGTGATAGGAAGCAGAATCTGTCAATCACCGAGAGAATAGATTAACCCAGAGAGTGCTGGAAAGTTCCTGGTCACGGGCGTTGGCCAGGATTCAATTAAGGTCCAAAATAGAGGACAGTGTTCACACAGGGTAGAGCAAAGCCGCAGTTATGGTCGCAGCGGCCGTCGCCGACGACCAGAACCAGATGACGCGAACGTGACAGTACCCCCCCCCCTTCTATGAGGGGGCCACCAGACCCTCCATAGATCCTCCTGGTTTGGAGGGGTTAGCTTGGTGGAATTTTTCCACAAGTCTGGGAGCGTGCAAGTCCCTAGCTGTCACCCACACCTGCTCCTCTGGACCATACCCTTTCATGTGAACTAGGTATTGGAGAGAGTTCTGGACTCTGCGGGAGTCAATTATACGCTCAATTTCATATTTTAGCTCCCCTTGTATGACCACAGGGCGAGGAGGGGAACGACCGATCACAGCAGGAATGTACCTTTTAAGTAACGATTTGTGAAACACAGGATGAATGCGGAGGGAGTTCGGAAGGCGTAATCTAAAAGATACCGGGTTAATAATTTCAGAGATAACAAAGGGACCAATAAACCGAGGAGCGAACTTAAAAGACGGGACCCGAAGGCGGAGATTTTTCGTCGAGAGCCACACCTTGTCACCGACAGCATATTCAGGTCCTGGTCGACGTTTACTATTAGCATATTTAATTTGTTGTTGTTGGGCTTTTTCTAGAGTCTCGCGACTCCTAGCCCAGACTGTGCACAGTCGCTTGATGGCGGTTTTTACGGAAGAGAACTTAGATTCGCAACCTGTTGCGGCGGAGTACCTGGGGTGAAAGCCGTAATTACAGTAAAAGGGAGATAATCGGGTTGAGGAATTCTCGTGATTGTTTAGAGCAAACTCGGCCATAGGCAAAAACTCACTCCACTTCTCCTGACACTCCGAAACATAACATCTGAGATATTGTTCTAGTGACTGATTAAGTCTTTCAGTCTGCCCATTAGTTTCGGGGTGGAAGGCAGAGGAGAAAGACAAAGAGATGCCCAATCTACCACAGAATACCCTCCAGAACCTCGACACAAACTGTACCCCTCTATCAGACACAATACTGGAAGGAATACCATGAAGTCTCAGTATATGACGAACAAATAAATTGGCGAGGGTTTTCGCTGATGGTAATTTCTTTAGAGCAATAAGCTGACAAATTTTAGAAAATCGGTTCACCACCACCCAAATTACCGACTTGCCCTTAGAAAGGCGAAGATCGGTAATAAAATCCATAGATATGTGAGACCAAGGCCTATTGGGCAACGGGAGAGGGTGCAATAATCCTTCAGGAAGTTGCCGGGGTACCTTTGCCCTGGCACAAGTTTCACAGGCAGTAACAAATTCCCTGACATCACGCTGCCACGAAGGCCACCAATAGGTACGAGACAGGAGGTATCCGGTGCCCGCGATGCCAGGATGCCCAGACAGAACTGAGGAGTGGACCTCCTCCAAGATTTTCAAACGAAGATGACATGGGACAAAGAGTTTTCCGCGGGGGATACTGGGAGGGGCCGAGCCTTGTGAGTTCGCAATCGCGGAGACTAAGTCAGCAGTAAGGGTAGCAACAACTACTCCCAGAGCGAGGATATTTTCGGGTTCCTCCTCCGAGATGTCACTTATACCAAAGCTTCGGGACAAGGCGTCGGCCTTAACATTTTTTGCCCCTGGACGATAGGTCACCACAAAGTTAAACCTAGTAAAAAACAAAGCCCATCGTGCTTGGCGGGGGGTCAACCGTTTAGCATTATCAAGATACAGAAGATTTTTATGATCAGTAAGAACCGTCACCCTATGTCTGGCCCCATCCAGAAGGTGCCTCCACTCTTCAAAAGCCCCTTTTATGGCTAGCAGTTCCCGGTTACCAATATCGTAGTTGACCTCGGCGGTGGAGAATTTTCTGGAGAAAAAGGCAATGGGTGGGAGATTAGTATAAGGTTCAGTTCCCTGGGACAGGACGGCTCCCACCCCTGTTTCAGATGTTTCCACCTCTACGACAAAAGGTTGTTCTGGATCTGGGTGGACCAAGACAGGTGCCGAAGTGAAACATTTTTTCAAGGTAAAGAATGCTTGTTCGGCCTCAGGTGTCCAGGAGGTGGGGTCAGCCCCTTTCCTAGTAAGATAAGTGAGGGGTTTAACAATCAAGGAGAAATTCTTAATAAATTTGCGATAATAATAAGCAAAACCTAAAAAACGTTGGATCTCTTTCAAGGTAGTAGGTCTCACCCACTGTGTGATGGCCGAAACCTTTTGTGGGTCCATACTTATAGCACTAGGACTAAGTATGTACCCCAAGAACCCTATCTCCTGGACTCCAAACAGACATTTAGACAATTTGGCGCATAATTGATTCTGACATAACCTGGAGAGGACCTCCCTTACATGATTCCGATGAGTAACATAATCCGGGGAAAAGATGAGAATATCATCTAAATACACAATAACAAAACGACCCCGAAGGTCCCTAAAGATATCATTAACAAGTCGTTGGAAGACGGCTGGGGCATTACAAAGACCAAAAGGCATGACTAGGTATTCAAAGTGCCCTTAAGGTGTATTAAAGGCCGTCTTCCATTCGTCCCCTTCCCTGATCCGGATTAAGTTGTATGCCCCTCGGAGATCGAGTTTGGAAAACCATCGGGCACCCACAACCTGGCTAAAAAGATCTGGGATCAGGGGAAGTGGATGCTGGTCTTTTATAGTGATCTTATTGAGCTCCCTGTAATCAATACAAGGATGGAGGCCTCTGTCTTTTTTCTCGACAAAGAAAAAGCCAGCACCCACCGGCGAGGTAGATGGTCGAATGTGAACTTTTTCCAGGCTTTCCTTGATATATTAACACATAGATTCTCGTTCCGGGGTAGATAAGTTGAAAATACGACCCTTAGGCAGCTTGGCCCCTGGAACAAGGTCTATAGCGCAATCATAAGGCCGATGTGGCGGGAGGATGTCCGCAATGGTCTCATCAAAGACATCTTCGAAATCAGAGACGAAGTCGGGCATAGTATAATTATCATTTTATAGAACACACCAAGGACTGTACAGTCTTTAAATGAGGACCACATGACTCCCCCCATTTAACCAACTCAGCAGTCCTCCAGTCATGCACAGGATTATGGAGGCGTAGCCATGGTAAGCCCAAAATAATATCAGTAGTAAGTCTCTCCATTACGAAAAAAGACAATTGCTCGGAATGCAGGCACCCAACATTCAACGTAATTTCAGTGGTACGGTATTCTATTCTTCCCTCCATTAAGGGGGTAGAGTCAGCACCTGAAACCGAAAAGGGAGAACATAACGGAATTAGTTCTACCCCCAAGGCTTGGGCCACAGTCATGCTAATGAAACTAACAGCTGCTCCTGAATCAATCATGGCTTGACAAACAAAACTCTTGGCCCCAGACATTAAGGTTACCGTCAAATAAATCTTCTTATCCCAATTAAGGGGTACCTGTACGCCTGAGTTATCCTTCTTGCTGTCCTTCAGGCGTTTGCCGATCTCCCACGGTGACTTAGGCCGGGTCGGGCAGCTCCTCCCCACAGTAGAAACACAAGGCATTGTCCACTCGATGTTTCCTCCTGATAGCCGCCGAAGCGGAGTCCAACACCATGGGTTCCTCTCCTGAGCCCGCAGCAGGAGATGGTGAAAAGAGTGGAAGAGGAGTTTTAGCAGACACAGCGGAGAAAGATTTAACAGGGGACTCCGACCTAAACTTTCTAGTAAACCCCCCATCTTTTCCCTGCGTCTTTCTCTCAACCTTCTGTCGATAGATATGGCCAAGGTCATAAAATCCCCTAAGGTCTCTGGAATAGGATGACTGACCATAGCATCCTTCACAGCTTCAGACAGCCCCTGTCTGAAGAGGGTCTTCAGAGGTGGATCAGGCCACCCAATTACCGAGCTCCATTGGCGGAATTCAGAACAGTAATCCTCAGCTGTGCGATGACCCTGCTGGATGGATAAGAGATGAGTTTCCGCCAACGCTGCCCGGTTAGGGTCATCATAAATATGGCCCAATGTTAGAAAAAATTTGTCCACCGATTTCCACTCTGGGGCCTCAGGAGGCATACTTAATGCCCAATCCTGAGGTGGACCCTGGAGGAGGGACACCGCCATGGCAACTTTCTCAGCCTCTGAGGAAAAATGGTTGAATTGGAAAAATAGGCGACAGGATTCTCTCGAAACAGTCAGGAAGTCGCATGTTTGGTTAGTGCTGTACATTTTGACCCACAAACCTGGGAGAGGGCACGGATACTAACGGGACAACTGGATCAGGAGCCGGAGTGGACATGGCATCCAGTCGAAGTGAGATCTGGGACATAAGGCCCGCCATGCCCTGGAATTGCGTGGTTAACTCATCCAGGCGGTCCGAGACCGACAGGTCGGTACTCATACTGAACCGCAGGTGAGATGGTTTAGAGTATGGGCCTGCTATAATGTCAAGGACCGGTCAGGGACACACGCACAGACACAGACAAGTGGGCCCTGACTCTGATCCCAGCCCCTGTCCCTGCCTTTTGGAGAACCCGACTCCTTAATAGGCCGACCCCAACCGGAAGACTGATGGCTGCACTGATATACGTGCGACACAGACAGGACAAACAGACACAGAACAATAAACGTAGTTGGGCGGTCCAAAGTCGGCAACTGTACGGGCAGTGAGGTACAGAGACGGGAGACAAAGAACATAACCGAGGGCGGTCCAAAGTCAGCAACAGTACGGGCAGCGTGGTACAGAAGCGTGAGACAAAAGAGCATAACCGGAGTCCAAAGCGAAAGGTCAGGAGAGCACAGAAACCACAGAAGAACAGACGGCGAAATACAGGGGAATAACCTATAGTAGGCGAGGAGGGAAGGAAGTGGTGGCTATAAATAGGGAAGGGGAGGAAACAGGGCGGAGGTGATAGGAAGCAGAATCTGTCAATCACCGAGAGAATAGATTAACCCAGAGAGTGCTGGAAAGTTCCTGGTCACGGGCGTTGGCCAGGATTCAATTAAGGTCCAGGATAGAGGACAGTGTTCACACAGGGTAGAGCAAAGCCGCAGTTATGGTCGCAGCAGCCGTCGCCGACGACCAGAGCCAGACGACGCGAACGTGACATTCACCTAATGTTCTGTATCTCATGTGCAGCTGTGGCATGCTGGCACTTGGTTATCATGGGGCGTGACTCAATGTTGAATATCAGCCACACCCCATAAGTCTCCGTTTGTAACTAGGGGACGTATGTATGTTGGATCGATGTAAGTCGGTGACTGCCTGTATATTGTAATACGTTGCAATACTAGAATCACATTTTCATTTTATGATCTAGGACACTGTTAAATGAAAAAAGACAGGAAGAACAGACATAATTATGTTGAATTAATTACAAGACCTGTAATTAAATAAATTATCATACTTATTATTTTTATGTACCGGCCAGTCCTCAAAGGGAGTCTGTCAGCATATTCATGGTGTCCTAATCACAAACAGCATGAAATACTGACAGGATCCATCATTACAATCAACAGTCTTTTGAAATGCTACAGGTATAAAAGAGCTGGGCACAGGCAGAAGTATCCGCAGGGTGGTTTGCCTCTAGCTTCTCCCCAATCGGATCAGCTTGATGACAGGTCTCTTTATATATTGAAATAAGCTGAGCCTGATGTTAGAGGCTAGCCCAAATTGGCTAACATACACCAGAATTCTCAACTATCTTAATATAACTACAAAGTGACGCTATTCTGAGAAAGTGTCATTGTTCATGATTGGGTCCGAGCTATGGAGTATATCTGTAGTATTAAGCCCTAGAAAAAGGGCTGGTAATTTGGACTAGGTATTTAATTATGATGTTAGAGGCTGGAGCAGTATCAGACTGAGTTTTCAGGTCCACCAGAGAGACCACCCTCTGTCTATACAGGACATGTGCACCGCCACTTTCAAGTGATCTATGTATGTTCAGGGTGTCATAGCATATATGTGTTGCTTCCAAAGTCAACTTGAAATGCTAGACCTTTCAAGGCCTTGAAAAATTAGGTGTACATTAAATGTGACACAGCTTGGGCCCACCATAGGATATTCTGGCAAGCCAGTCTGACCCTGGGATGGGTGAGCCACCAGTCCCCAGTTCCCAGCTCTTTATAAAGCTACAGTATGCTTACTATGGAACCTTGAAAAACAGAAAATGAGAAGTTGGTTCACTTTTCTGGAGATAATTTCCTACAGCGGCAACGCGCTTGGTGTAAGCAGGGAATTTATGATAATATATTCAATCCAAAATAAAGAAATGAAAATAAGGCACTGAAGAATCAGTAGGTCCAATTGTAAGATCCCAAATTTGTATTCCACGATGTTAAAAAACACAGCATGTTTGCAGTACAAAAGCAAATGCTTACACGTTTCTGTATAAAATCTTAGTCATAGTGTAGCTACAACCTACAGATTACTGCCTTATCAGTTACCGGTCTCAATCACATGGTCCGATAAATGACAATCGTGTGACGGTAGGAGCTAATGGGAAGACAAAAGACATATATGGTTGTTGTACTTACCTTGAGATCCCTGACAATCACTGGACCATGGTTGTCAGCATAGTAAAAGAGCATTTAATGCAATTTGATGCGTACATGAATTATTTTATGCATGGGCTTCACTTTTAACATGTAAGTTGGAATAATAAAGTTGCTTTTATCTGTAGCATTTTGATAATCAAATCTATGGAAATGACAGCTTAGTTAAGAGCCAAACATACAATATATGCATTACATATAGCTTACTTACATGTTGTAAGGAAAATTCATTGTTAAGCTCTTATTAATTATCCCTTCATAGCTTTTTACATTTAAATCTTTTCATGTCAACTACAGTATTTTCACTGTGTCCCCATTCTACCAGTCTGAAGACTGTAATTTAAGGTGACACAGACTGATTATTGGGGTGGGCTCCCATTAACATGATATAAAGTATCATATGAAATGCAACATTGAGTACAGAAGAGAAGCTCCATGAATATGCCTCATGTGACTTTTCTAAAAATGTCACCAAATAATCTAAAAAGAGAGATAATTCTATGTAATCAGTTAAGGAGATTGCTGTCTTTAGTGTCTACTTATTTCACTAATGTACTTATTTCATTCTGCTACAAAATGTGTGATATGGGTAATACATGAGAACCTAAAAGTGTTTTATTCTTGGTAACAATCACAAAAAAGTCCATTGTGTAATACATATATATATATATATATATATATATATATATATATATATATATATATATACACTTAATGTGCTTCTGATTAGGTGATCACCTGAACCAAATCTTATTTAATGAAGGAAAGTATAAGAATCACTGATGTGGTCTTCACAATACTCTTGCAATAGGACAGTCTGAATGGCAAAACAAGTGCTAGGAATAGGCCAAAGGGAATTTGAATGAAAAAGTCATGGTTATTGCACCAAATATTGATTTCTGAACTCTTCCTGACTTAAAACATTAGTCTTATTGTTTCTAAAGAAATATGAACTTGTTTTCTTTTACTTTATTTGAGGTCTGACAGCACTGCTTCTTTTTTATTATTTTGAAGATTTCTCATTTACTGCAAATAAATGCACATTTTTTTGCTTTGAATTTCGGAGACATGTTGGCAGTTGTTTATATAATCAAATAGCAATGTACATTTTTCTCCAAAAATGTATCATTGAAGAGAAAAATCAGAGAAACTGAAAATTTTGCATTGGTCTCTTAATTCTTTTCAGAGCTATATATTTTTTTTTAATATTTATCAATATTTTTTATATATTTTTTCTTATATATATTTATATATTATATATATATATATATTTTTTTTATATATATATTATTTTTAATATATAAATCTTCTCTCTCTCTCCTCTCTCTCTCTCTCTATTAATATATATAATATATATAATAAATATATATATATTATATATATATATATAATATATATAGAGAGGAGAGAGAGAGGAGAGAGAGAGAGAGAGAGAGAAAGAGAGAGAGAGAGAGATTTAAGCAGGTGTGGAGAAAATGCTGCAAAGTAAGAAAGCTTTTAAAAATAAAAGTGTTAATAGTTTATTATGTCAAGTAACAAAATGGGAAAGGAATGAATAAAATGAAGATCAAGTCAAGTCAATATTTGGTGTGGCCACCCATTGCCCACTAACCTACTAAAAAATTACTAATTCAATCACAATCAATAAGTACAATTTAAAAATATATATATATTTGTTAAATCAAAATCAAAATAACAAATTTACCATAAAAGATTCATGTAGCTTTTAGCACAAAAAAAAAGCACTTATGGTTTATAGTTTCTGTCAAGTTTGGTTAGTTTCCTGCTTTTGGAGGAACTATGATGTAACCACAATCAGAGAGAATCCTAGCACACAGTTCAAACTAGAAAATAACAAGAGACATGCAATGTTATAACTGACAGGGTCATAGTCTCTTAAGTAGTGTTGAGTGAATCTGTCCCTGTTTAGTTCGACATGCATTTGACCAAACTTGGTCCAGTGTAGTCCACTGTAGGCAATTTATTTAAAGAAGTTCTCCAGTTTCAAACATCCAAATGTATATGCCCCATTGTAATATTCGAAATTTATGTAGAGGTATCCTCTGCTCAGGATCTTCATTTTCTGCGCAAAATGGATAGCAGTTCCAAAGAGTATTTCTCACTGTGGATGACATATCCGGTCTTACGCATACAGCCCATTGGTGTGAATTAGCACTGTGATGCTTCTTATCCCCTTAGGTGGTGCTGCATGGAAATTGTTCACTTAATGCCCGGTTTCTTCACAAATTACACTTTATTGCTTGGGCCGCAGCTGGAGGACACTTTGGGCCACATGCATGAAAACTGTCTAGGTCTAAGACTTTCTTTATTGCCCATAGCAACCAATCAGAGCTCCCCTTTCATTTCATATAGTGCTCTGGAAAACTGAAAGCTACCGTAGTTTTTCTTTAATTACTTTAGTTACTTTGCACTCATTACTAGTGTTGAGCGATTGCGTTGGCTATCGAGATCGATCGATAGTCGATAGTCAGCCGCTATCGATAAGGTTTTTCGATAGTGAGCGTCGATTATGAGCGATGACCATTAAAGTCTATGGGAGAGCAACAACGCCTTCATTCTTACACCCAAACAGGGCTGGAGAAGCTGAAATTAACATCCACAACAGTCAAATGGATACGTGCTACATCTTAGGCAAGACACTTAGGTTAAAAAAGTCATAGAAAAAAAGTCACAGACTATTCACTATCCCTGTCTTGTACCACAGCCTGACCATTAAACCTGCATACACCACAAATTGAAAAAGTGCCAGAAGGCAGTATGATTTGAACCATCATCTTACTTGAACTGGACATTGAATATCCCTGTCCTGGGCCACAACATGAGCCCCAAACCTGCATGACCCGCACATTTAAAAAGTGCCAGAAAAAGGAGTCTTTCAACCACCATTTTAGTTTCACTGGACATTGACTATACCTGTCCTGGGCCACAGCATGAGCCCCAAACCCGCATGACCCCCACAATTAAAAAGTTCCGGAAAAAGGAGTCTTTCAACCAACATTTTAGTTTTAACTGGACATTGACTATACCTGTCCTGGGCACAGCATGACCCAGGGCCGGAGTTACAGTGGGTGCGGTGAGAGCCCAGGCTGGCGTCCGTCATCTATTAACACGCAGGTTAAAATCCCCTGATGACGCAGCAACGAAAACTGTCGTGCTGAAGCAGAGTGCGGAAGCGAAGTGTGAGAACTCCAGCCTTCCTCAGTACACAGTCAATACCTGGGTAGCGCTTGTCCCTCCATGAGTGTGGACCAATTGAGCTTCACTTGGAAATACTGGTGGTTAACGCTCCTGTTACACCCAGGTGCCCTTTATCTTGGCATTCTTTTTCTCATTTTACTCAACGTGCTGGAGGAAATGGTCTCTGTACTTTGTTCTCTGTCCGTGCTCCATACTCCATGTCCTCTGAATAACCTACATCTGGTCAAGTTTTCCTGTACCTCCCTTGTACAATACAGAGGAATTAAAATAAACAGCTATTTTGTACATGCAAGTTGTTTTAGTACTATAATTCTAGAAAACACATTTTTAAAATAGGATGGAATCCCACCATGTCTTTTTTCTCTTTTTTTCATTGTATTAAATGGGTTGTCTCAATACAGGGATTGATAGCTATGTTAAAGATCTTGCAAAACAAGTCATTTTGCAATATGTGTCCATTAACAGTGTCCTACCTATTCCTGTTTCTGACAGCACCATCACCCTTGAGCCACTCTTGATAATTGTGAAGAACAAATGTCTGTTAGAAACAACATTTTTTAGAATAGGACCTGTAGTATAGCTGCATGTCACAGCAAAATGCCCCAAAAATTCAAAGCATGACCCTTGAGCCACTTTGGACAATTGTGAAGAACAAATGTCTGTTAGAAACAACATTTTTTAGAATAGGACCTGTAGTATAGCTGCATGTCACAGCAAAATGCCCCCAAAATTCAAAGCATGACCCTTGAGCCACTTTGGACAATTTTTTAAAAAAAAATGTCTGTTAGATACAACATTTTTTTTGAATATACCCCCCTTTGTATACTCATGTCACAGCAAAATGCCCCCCCAAAAAATTCCAAAAACATACCCATTACCACTTTTGACAATTGTGAAGAACAAAAATTTTATTTTAAAACAACAAATTTTTTTAATAGGACCTGTAGAAAATTTCTGCATTTTCCCCAAAACAAAATTTCCCCCAAAAAAATTTAAAAGCTGACCCTTTAGCCCCTTTGGGCAATTGTAAAACAAATGTCGTTTAAAACAACAAATTTTTAAAAATAGGGACCTGTAAAAATTTTTGCATTTTAAAGCGGTGACCCCAAAAAAATTTTTTAAAAATGATTTTCCCGCCCCTGGGAAAAAAATTTTGGGGGGAAAAAGCCACTTAAAGGCCCCATTTCTTTCCAAAGGGGGCCAGGGTTATTGCTGTATTCTCCCCACCTACATGACCCCCCAAAAAATTATAAATAAAAGATTCTCACCCCCAAATTAAAAAATTTTTTTGGGGAGAAATGTCATTTGAAGCCACATTTTCTGTTTCCCAAAGGGACCAAAATTATAGCTTTTTTTCACAGCATCTTTCCTCAAAAATATTTGACAATGCAAAAAACTTCTTAAGATAAATGAGTAAAAGAATACCTGGTTTGTCTTTAAACCTTGCTGGGCTTTTAAAAGTCTCCTCCCCAGCAAAAAAAAGCAAATATTAACTGTTGGGGGAAAAGGAAATAAAAAATTCAGTTTAAAAATGATCGTTTTAAAAAAAAAAAAATTTCAAGAGGCCCCTTTTTGCTTTTAAAAGGAATTTTGAAATAAAACCCAAATAATTCGGTGACCCTTTGGCAATTTGGGGGCCACAACTTTTTCAAAATCCAAAGCCTATTCATCTTGAAAGAAAATCAAAAAATCCACATTATCGTGGAAAGCCATGCGTTTGTCCCTTTGTATCCTCCCAGCTGTTTTGGGGGAAAGGTCCCCCTCACAAAATGACCTGGTGCTGAACAGGACAACACCTCTTTTGGCCTTTGAGCCAGTCGGGGCCCTTTCCATTTTGGATACCCAAAAATCTATTTTGGGCCGGAAAAACATACCCAAAAAAATCGGGGTTTAGACGGGAGATAGCCCTGCACCAAAGATCTAAAACTATCTCTGGGGTGTTGGATGTGTGTCCTGGGATTGCATGCGGGTTTGGGGAAAAGGGGTGGAAAATTTTGGAAAGAGGGCAAAATTTTTGGTTTGGGAATTGTTGGGCGAAAAAATTAAAAATTTGGATTAATTTGAGTGAAGGGAAGGTTGTTAAAAAGGTTTGGGGAAAGTGAAGAAAAGGAAAATTTTTATTGATGAATTAGAAAGGGGTACCGGGATTTTTACTCCTATTTTGTGGGGGGAAGGAAAATCTGATTTTTTTTTTGAACCGGGGATTTCCCGGGGGGGTGGCCACCCAGTAATTGTTGTTTCATTTTGATGGCCCTTAATGCCCCAACATGTTTTGGGGGAAATGGAGCCCTCCAAGCAAATCAATTTTTGGGGATGGACCTTGATTCCCAAGCCCCGGGGCAAAGGGGACCCAGCAAAATTTCTTCCTTCTTCCCCCCTCCCCTCAAATTGCGCCAACCTCTTTCCAAGGCAGGGACGTCGGAAAATCCGGTGTCTAGGGAAAACCCCTACTCCTCCTCCCGGCCCTCCCGGGACACTTCAACCGCCCTGGGCTTCCTGAAATTGGGGCACCCTGGAAACTGAAAGCGCCACCTTTTCACTACCCCTGGACCCCAACCCCTGCTAATGAAGACCGATGAAATTGTGAAAAGGTTTGGGGCCCTTTTATTTGAAGGAAAGAAAAGGGTCCTTTTGCATTTTTGTGTCCGTCCCTCCCCCTCGCGGGGGACCAAATTTTTTCAGAAATGTCCCACGTTTTTTTTTCCAAAAGAGGAAAAAATAAAAATCACCAAAAATGCTATGCTGAAAAAGGGCATTTGTTTGCACGGGCCATTTTGGGGGGGCTACTTCAAAACTGGGAAATGTGGCAGAGCTCTTTCCCCCCGCCTCCCACTTTGGTGGTTTTAACCCCCGAGGTCCCTGTTTCGGGTTTTCAGGGCCCGTGATTCACTTGTACTGGCGTAATGGCATTTTCGCTGGCCCCTGCCACAAACGCTGGAGCTTTTGGGGGGTGGAAAAATTACAGCTGTTCCACCCCTTTTTCAATGAGCGGTTTTACGGGGGGCCCCAGTGGGCGCTGCAACCACGCAAGGGGGGACGAAAGCGGGTTTCAAACGGTTTGGGAAGTGCGGGGAAAATCAGAAACCCCCGGGGCCTTTTTTCAGCAAGGGAGTCCAGACCCTGGTAGGTTTCCCTTTTTTTAAAAATTTCCCGGGGGGTTGAAAAAGGGTTTATGACCCTTTCCAGGGAAGGGGTGTGCTCCAGCCAAACCCATTTTTATAGGGGGGCCCAGAATTTCGGGTCGTTTTCTAACACCCATAGGCCCGGGCCAAAAGGGTTTTTGTTCACCCAGCCAGCGCCCCCGGTTCTCGTTGCTTTTAAACCTCCCCAGCTTTCCCCGACCTTTTGGTTTTGGACGGGGCCCAAAGGGAAAATTAATTTTTAACACGGGCCTGGTGTCTCCCGGGCACGTATTCCACCAGAGGGGCCTTGGGGGAAAGAGCCCTGCACCATCCCCCGGTTTTGGAAAAAAGGGGGCGCCCAGGCCCGAGAACCACCGTCACCCCCAGAGGAACCCTCCACCCAGCTCACCCAGTGAGGGTTGTCACAGAGATATAGCGGGCCCTTTGGGCCCTGGTTACCCAGTCCTTTTTGTCCGGGGGTGAGATGGACTTTTTCCCCACACCAGATGCAACATCCGGGTTTAAAATTTTTGGAAAAGGGAAAATGGCTGGCCAGGGGGAGGGGCGGCTTTTCATGGGGAAAGAAAAAGCCTGTCTGGCATTTTGGGATTGGGGGGGGCGAAAGGGGATGACGTTCAAACCCCTCTGTTCCCCAACGGGAAAAGGCCAAAAATTTTCCCAAAGGGCCAAAAAGCCTGGCAATGCCTACATTTAAACTTTTTGGGTTTTGGGGTGGTTTGGGGGTTAAAGTGGTTTTTTCTGCCCCAAACCTTGGGGAAAAACAGAAGGCGGGTGGTAACTGGCCCTGGGACGGCCTGCAGGGCGCCCAAAATGGGGGAAGGGAAAGGGGTAGGATTCTCCCGGTGGTGCTGGTGGTTTCTTGGGCACGGGGAGGCTTTAAAGGGGGGCTGTCCCTGATCATGACTTGAAAAACATTGGGGAGCTGAGGGCCCCTTGGGGGTGGGGGAAGGGGGAGGAGGCGGAACAAGGGGGTGACAAATGGTTGGAGGCCCCGCGGGGCCCGGGCTGGCCTTTTTTGGCCAAAATGTTCCCCCCCAATTTAACTAAGGGATTCGGCGGGATTTGACTGGGCTTTTTTTGGTGGGGGTTAACACACCCAAAAGGTTCTTGCCTCTAAAAAATGCGTTTTACCGGGAAAAAGGGACATATGACATCCGGGTGAATCAGAGGCTTGCTCAAAGAAGGCCCCGGTTTTAGAGGTCCTGGACCTTTTTTACGGGGGTAAAAGGGGGAAAGGGGCGGGGTTTGCGGTGACCGTGGCTGGCGGAATTTATATCAGCGGGCTTCTGGGAACCCCCCTTCCCCTTTTGTTGGTGGGGGACTGTAATTTACAAATACCCCAACATCTTCCTCCCCGTCCAATGATTTAAGCCTCGGGAAGCATTTTGCGGAAAAAGGGCCAGGTGGAAACCCAATGTCGTCATTTATCATCATCATAAAAAACAGGTGCCCTTGGGCCTCCTGACTTTTTGGGATTTCCCGAAGCTGCGGGCTAAAAAGCAAGGGGCACCCGCAAGGGGGTTGCACGACCCCCGGGATTTTGCCGATTTACCGGCTTCCTTAAATTCCCTTTGATGGCATCAGTAAAATGGGGCGTCAGAGCAACGAAAAACATCCCTCTTTATCTTTTAAAATGCCTTCGACCCCAAGGGGTTTTTCATCCCCAAAGGGGGTCTTCCAAAACAATTTGGGTTTTTTTTCCCCAGGGGGGTGGTACACAAGATTTTACATTTGGGCCCGCTTCAAAGTTGGACGGATGCTGATGATGCTGATGACAATTTGTTGGGCCCGGGCTGCGAGGGCGAAGGGGGGTAAGGGGGTGCTAATCAGGTTGTATAAAAACCACGGGAAAGGGGCAGATTTCCCACGATGTTCGTTACTAGATTCACAGGGCCCTGACCCCCGGGGGATTTACGGGCCCGAGGTCCCTTTCCCAAATGACGATCCGGAAAGGCAAAGCTGTTTCCCCAGGGACTGGGAAAGGAAACACCCTTTTCCGGGACCTCCACCTCCATTTTTGCTACCCTCCTCTTTGCTCGCTTAACACCTCAATTTTCCTTTTCCCTGTTCAAAAAATATAAAAAAATTGAAAGGGAAGGAATTTGTTTTGAAAGTCCTTATTAAAAGAAAGGGAAAATCACATTTAAATCTCAAATCCCTCCCAATCAAAACAAAATAGTTTGGGTTCAAATTTAATGCAAAAGGGGTCCCATCAACAAATCTTGGGCCCGGGGAAAAGTCCAAAAAAACAATTTTCGTTATGGTTTTTTGGGAAATAAACCTATTTTTTGGCACCCTTTCAATTCACCTTGGTTGAAGTGAAAAATTGTAGAGGGAATTGCTGGGTTGGGAAAAAAAAATTTTTTTAAATAAAAAATTTTTTCCCCTTTTTCAATTTAAAATTTTGGGTTTGTGCCAAAAAAAAAGGGTCCAAAAATAAAAAAAAAGTAACTTTATTGTTTTTGGTTAATAAAAAGATATTTTTTTCACCTTTTTAATTTACCCGTGGGTGAAAATTGTGCTGTTTTAAGGGGTTTTTCCTGAGGGTTCTGGGGTTCCCAAAAACAATGCTGGGTGGCAAAAGTCAAAAAACAGAAATGTTATGTTTTTTGGGATAATAAAACGATATTTTTTGCCCTTTTAAATTCACCTTGGGTTAAAATTTTGGTTTTAATTTTTTAGGGAAAATTGTTTGGGGGGTGTTTAGATTTGGAAATAAAAAAGGCCCTTTTTACCGGGGGAAAAGAAACAAATTTTTTTGGGGAAACAAGAGAGGTTTTGCCCAAAATTTAAAAAAAACGTAAAATCCCTTTTTTTTGATATAATAAACGTATTTTTTTCCCTTTCAATTTTACCTGTTTGGGGAAAATAAAAAGTGCTGTTTTAAATTTTCGTAATCTGGTCCAAAGAACAATTTTCCCCGCGAAAAGTCAAAAAAAAACGTAACTGTGATGTTTTCGTACGGGAAAAAAAAAAAAAAAAAACAAAAAAAGGGTTTTTTTTTTTTGGGAAACAAACCCAAACCCTTTCTGACTACAAATTCTGGATTGTAAAATTTTAAATGCAAGGGGGGATATATCAAAAATCACCGGGGGTTTAAAAAGGTTTAAAATTTAAAAT
This sequence comes from Phyllomedusa bahiana, assembly GCA_025379985.1. Taxonomy (NCBI): domain Eukaryota; kingdom Metazoa; phylum Chordata; class Amphibia; order Anura; family Hylidae; genus Phyllomedusa; species Phyllomedusa bahiana. Next base: position 79,309 of record JAODAL010014208.1, read on the forward strand.
GAACACCTATCTGAAAGTATACTGATATTTTAAAAGGGGAGTTTTGCAGCTAACAAAGGAGACCTTTCCCGTTACTAGAAATATTGTAACCAATAATTTAAATTCAGGCTCCCAATAATCCCGGGAAAAATTTCAATTTCAAAACTGTTAATAAAAAAGATATTCCCCTACAATTCTACACTAAGTTTTGGGGAACTTTATCCCCGTGGGTTTTTTTAGGTAGAGCTTGTCTGTGTTCCGCCGCGGGGCCCCCCCCCTCCCCCCCTCCCACCCCCGGGGAATTTTTCAGCGGTAGATGCTGTTTTTTAAAAATTCCTAGCTAACTAAAATTAAAATCCCTTTAAATCTCCCAAATCAAAATAAAATTTGGGAAAGGAAACCCCAGCAAAAAGTAAGGTTTTTTCTGTGCAGAAATAGACTAATTTCGCTGGGCTTTTTTGGCCACAGGGGAAACGCAGGGGCCCACCCAAAGGGGAAAGCTGAGGGGGGGGGGGGGGGGAAATTTTTTAGGGGGAAACAGGAAAAAGCTGTTCTATGTAAAACTACGGTCATTGGGGGTTTTTCCCGCCAATCGCAACCAAAACACATCCCAGTCAAGAGGGTTTTTAAAACAACCCTCTCACCCTGCTTATTTTTGTAAAAACTGATTTGCTTGGGCCCCCCAAAAATTTCAGGAACGCCGAAAAAAAGGGGAATCTTAATTTGATGATTCACAGATTTTTTTCCTTAAATTTTCCATATCTGGAAAATTTCCCAACACCTAAAAAAACCCTTTCCGATTTCAACTTTGTCGCTAAAAATCGCTCAACACTACTCATTAAATTTTTAAAAATTTCACCTGGTTTTTGGGAAATCCTTTAAACCCGTATAAAAAACACCTGTCCAAACCCCTCAATCAATCAGACTACAACCTCTCCACCATGGGTAAACCAAAGAGTTTTTCTGGGGACCCAGGGACAAAAAAGTAGACCTGCAAAAGGGTGGGTGGGCTTTCAGGACAAAAAGGCAAACAGCTTTGGGGGAAGCAAAACCCCTGTTTTATGAAAATTTTATCAAAATGGAAAAAAACACAAAGATGACTATCAAACTTCCCCGGGGGTTGGGGGCCCCTGCGAGGGGGGGGGGGGGGAAGGATGATTCTGACAAAGGGCAGGGAAACAGCCCAGGACCCCTAATGTAAAACCGGTTAGTGACCCGAGGGAGAGGGTGGGACCAAAAGAGTCAATGAATTCCATTAGGTAACATTTCAAACCCGGCTCGATTAAAATCTTGCAGGGCGCACAATGTCCCCCTGCTCATGGCAGTACACGTCCAGGCCTCTTTTAAGTCGCCCCAAAAGAAACCCTCTGGAAGGGTCCGAGGAGGTATGGGTTGTTTTTTATAAGAACCCCAAAAAAGAGCTTTTTTTTTGACCCTGTTTTGGGGGAATAAAAGGAAAGAGTAAAACCCCCAAAAGCACTGTCCCCAATCTGAAGCCTGGGGTGGGGGAAAAATCTTCTTTGGGGGTGCTTTTTTTCCAAAAAGGGGGGAGGGCGAACTGCAAGGTATTTATGGAAGGATGGGTGGGGGGCCCATGTATCCAAGGGTTTTGGGCCCAAAAACCTCCTTTTCCCCCCGAAAGCATTGAAGGTGGTGGTTTGGGTCTTCCAGCAGGACAAAGACCCAAAAATTTTACAAACCAGGGCAAAAAAGGGGGGGGGTCGAAAAATGCATTTTCCCAAAGGTTTCCCAAGTGGGGCCCACCAGCTCCCCGGGCCAAGGGGGTTGCTAGGGTTCCCCAAAACATCCAGGGCAAAAATTTCCCCTGGTTAAAATTTTTTTTTAAAAATGACCCGGGTTTTAATACTTTTTTATGGCACATGGTTAACTGTGGAACATATATTTATAGATAAAAACAATATATACTGTCTACACTGTAAAATGAAAAACAACGCTAAAATATTTGTCTATTTTAAAAGCCTCATCTATACAGGATAGTGTAATACCTACTGAATAATAGTCATGCAGTTACCAAATAATACACCTATACATGGAGTAAATATTTCACCATATATACCACCATCATACTGTTACTGTACAGCCCATTGTACCAAGACCAATGATACCAAAAATACCACTGCATAAGGATCAAATATAACTACCACACCATGACTGCCACATAGTGACTACCAGTTTAATAGGTTCTGCAGATATATACGTAATTACATTGAAGTTAAATTAAATGGCTCACAGGTAACGTTATCTCTAATCGGAGTCATTCTATTTCCCTTTTCTTCTCCATCCATCCCGGACCGCCATAACATCTTCTCCCAACATGTCTTGTCTCTGCAGAATTTACCACACAAACATCTTAAATTTCTCACTTTCCAGCACATACCTACCCGTGCTCCACTTCTATACAAAATCCCTATACATAGCACCCCAAATAGGAATAATGAACTCCTTATGTCTCAAACAGTAATAGTATTCATAGACAGTAAAAGTGCCCTTCAATGGCTATAAGGGCTCCTGTTTATGCACCTTGTTTTATTCTTATTTTGTATCCCCATATAGTAGGTAAATGCCCAATATAGTAAGTAGATACACCACTAATTAGGCAGGCAAATAGGAAGACCCTTTTGGGCAGGTAGTCCCCAATTAGACAGACCTCCTCATTAGCTAGGTTGCCTCCCCCATTGGATAGGTAAATAGGCACCCATTAGGTAGGTATATAGCCCCCCAGTTAAGTAGGTATATAGGCCATAATTAAAGTAGGTCAATATATAGGCTCCCCATTAGGTATGTAAATAAATAGGTTCCACAAAAGGTAGGTAAACATATAGGTCCTTTATTAGTTAGGCAGATAAATATGACTCTGTTAGGTAAGAAAGTATGTACGCCCCCTCCATAAGGTAGGTGTAACTGCCATTAGATAGATAGCTAGATATATAGGCCCTCTTTTAGTTAGGTCACAATATAGACATTTAATTAGGTAGGTACATTTATAGGTCCCCTGTTAGGTAGATATATAGCCCCCAACAGATAGGTATGTATATAGATCCGTATTACGTAGATATATAGCCCCCTATTAGGTATATAGGTTGCTGTTAGGTAGGTATAGGAGCATCTTCTCTTATCATTGTTCCTCTGTTATTCCTCCTAGACATGTAATAATGAATCAGTCAGATGGGTGTTACCATTCCAGTTTTCAAAGATGTGTGTCCTTGTACACACTGACTCTGCCAGTTGTGATTGGACAGTGTCAGATTGTGCAGAAACACACCCCTAATTGGTAACAGAGATGACAGATTCAGTAAGAAATTTCTAGAAGGAATAAAAGAGGAACAGCACAGACATACCAGGAACTAAAAGAGTTCTCTGCTTTGAGCATAAGTTGATCACAGACTCGGTGAGGGATATGCATGAAAACTGTCTAGGTGTAAGACTTTCTTTGTTGCCCACATTAACCAATCCGAACTTACGATATGTCTATTTTCAACTGTACGAATTATGTATTGTGGTTCTTCAATCTGTTGGTTTGTGGGGTCCCAAGGATTAGATCTGAAAGGAACACATTATTGGCCTATAGGCCATCAATATATTTTCCAGGAAACCCCTTTACTTTAACTGTCACATAAAATTTGATAAAAATTGATTTTCTAAAATGTTTTGTCATTTCATATTCAATACAATATTAAAAGCTTACAAAGCAGCATAAAGCATTATATAATCTCACCATTCATCAACAGTAATTATATTACAAAGACTATAAGTGTATCATGTTATTCCAGGATATGCAAATTATTCCAGTAAAGTTTTACAACCTCCACAAATTGTATGTTACTCATAATGTTTTCTCCTATTCCTCTAAAATACCTACTAAAGAAAATCATAAAAGAAAAAAAAAATATGGGGAAATAAATTGATTTTGCTGCTTCATGGGCAATGAAGAAGAGATAATGGTCATCAAGGTTGTCATTATGCCTGAAGCATTTGTTTTCTGCTGTACAAAAGATAAAAAAGCAATTATAGAATTCAGTGATATGTTGTAAAATAGGACATCTAAGATATTTCTATCAACAGCTTACTAAAGGAATATTTCTGTATTTGCAGGCAGTTGCAAGAAAAACTTCAGCAGTGTCAGTCTGTATGGATTTGGAAGAGGAAGATGTGTTACAACTTTCAGCTAGCATGGATTCTGAGAGTTGTCATGACATAAAATTAAAATACTTTAATCCACATAGAAAACAAATGTACATGATAAAATAAAATATAACATGCTTTAAAAGTATAAAACATGTATAGGAGTATTTTACTGCTCATTTAGATATAATATGGGTTTTACTGCATTTAGAATTTGGCACTAGCATAGAAATTTGGTTACAGATTAGCTACCAAAACAAGAAAAAAGCATTATATGACTTAATTAGCACGTTTCCTAGTGGATATCCAGCAAAAATTGTTAGCTTTACCTTTGAAACCATTAAAAATCATCTACCATTTTGTGTATATAGTTCCTATAAATATCTACTGTATGTGTTTCTATGGTTACAGAATGATTGCAGAAACACATTATACATAGGTTTGTAAAGGTACATCATTGCAGGCAATCTGACAAGCTCAATAGTAATAACACTCTCTAATGACCTATAAATCACTATTGGATAGGTGTCTGTGCTTCAACTGAAACTCACATCGTGGTTCAAGGCTCGTTAAGGGCTAGCAACTTTAAGGGAGCTTTCACTCGGTGCGTTTTTGATGCGTTTTTTGTGCAGAAAGACACAGAAATTAATGCTATACATTTGTGCACAAAAAAACGCGTCAAAAACACATAAAAAAAACATAAAAACGTCAAAAATGCACCATGTGAAAGCACGTTAAGTGGCATTAGAACTGGTGTTTTCTTCATGAACATTTTGAAAAATTAGCATTTTCTATGTGTAAGACAGATAGTTATACCACACAAAGTAGTTTATACAGTGGTGAAAAGTATTTGATTCCCCGGATGATTTTGCAACATTTTCCACCAACAATGAATGTATAGATCTGTCATTTTTATGGTAGGTAGAAATAGAGAGGTCTGCAATTTTTTATACACTTCAACTGTAAGGCCATGTTCACACGGCTTAAAATGGGACGTATTTCGGTCCGTAATTACGTGCCGGAGTGCGCAAATTACGGGCTGAAAATGTCCTGGTCATTACGGTAATCCACAGATCTCATAGAGAACTATGGATTACGTCTCCTCTCCCTGCTCGGCGAATACGCCGAGGGGGGATATAATTGACATGTAAATTACCAGCGGTGTATACGCGCCGCTGGTAATACAATTCTATGGGCCGGCGGGGTGCCGGCCCCCCGCACCCGCCCCCGCTCCCGCCCTGCCCCCGGCCACACGGCGTAATTGCGGGGCGTAATTACGCCCTGCAAATACACCGTGTGAACCTAGCCTAAGAGACATAGTCTAAAAAACAATCCAGAAAATAATATTAAATAATTATTTAGCATTTTAATGCATTAAATAAATATTTGATCACCTACCAACCAACAAGAATTCAGACTCTCACAGACCAGTTACCATATATACTCGAGTATAAGCCGAGGCACCGACTTTTGCCACAAAAACCGGGAAAGCTTATTGACTCGAGTATAAGCCTAGGTGGAAAACTCAGCGGTACTGGTGAATTTTAAAAATAAAAACAGATACCAATAAAATTACATAGGCAGTTTAATGTCCCCCATAGGCAGATATAGGCAGGTATAGGCAGTTTAATGTCCCCCATAGCCAGATATAGGCTGGTATAAGCAGTTTAATGTCCCCCATAGGCAGATATAGGCTAGTATAGGCAGTTTAATGTCCCCCCTAGGCAGATATAGGCCTCTATATGCCCCCCATAGGCAGGTTATAGGCTGGTATAGGCAGCTATATGTCCCCATAGGCAGGTTATAGGTCCCCTAGGCAGGGTATAGGCAGGTATAGGTCCTCTAGGCAGGGTATAGGCAGGTATAGGTCCTCTAGGCAGGCTATAGGAAGCGTTATTTACATGCGAAACGCGCGTTGGGGTACGGGAGAACAACAGCCCACCTGGGTAAGATTTGACATGACATCTTTTTCTACTTTGATCTGGGATTCATTCACTTTACTTGGAATGGTATTATACATTGATATGATGTGATCTTTGGCCCAGCTATTCACATGGTGTAGTCAAATCATGGTCATTTACTTACCACTATAGTTCTATAGATATATCTTTTTGCATATAGACCATTTTCCTTTGGTGGGTCTGTTGTATCCCCCTGTCATTTTGGATTTTTATGAACACATAGTATTTTCTGCACTTATACTCTGGATTTTAGAAGTGTTATACAATAAAAATGAGACTTTTTATACCCAATACTCTCGACTTGCTGTGGTTTGTTAAGTATAGGCTATAGGCAGGGTATAGGTCCTCTAGGCAGGCTATAGGCAGGATATAGGCAGGTATAGGTCCTCTAGGCAGGCTATAGGCAGGGTGTAGGTCCTCTAGGCAGGGTATAGGCCCTCTAGGCAGGGTATAAGCAGGCTAAGGCATGGTTTTAAACCAAAAAAAACCACTCACCTGGCTCCCCGCTGCTCCGCGAGTTTGCGGCCACCCGGAGTCCACTGCAGAGCAGGGAGCGCTCGCTCTCTGTTCCGCAGTGGTATCTCTTCACTTGTATGTGCTCCGGAGGAGTCGCATACAGGGGAAGAGATAGCTGACAGCGCCTTTGCCACCGCAGTGCCCGGACGCTGTCAGCTGTACTCGGCATTTAGTTATATGCGCTACCTGAGTAGCTCAATATAACTCAAGCTTCCCTGTCTGAACACGGGCCATCGCAGAGCCCGAGAGCCGACAATGAATCGAGTATAAGCCGAGGGGAGATTTTTCAGCACATTTTCTTGGCTGAAAAACTCGGCTTATACTCGAGTATATACGGTATGTCCTTCACGTTCAACCAAGAATGAGGAAAGATGTGGATGAAGGAAGGGAATAAGGAATTTTTTAGCTTTGTTTCTCCCACTGATGAAGACTTGGAACCCATAAGGCCCTTAAGGAATATTACATTCCTGATCCCAAAATTGCCATCCGACTGAATTCAGATGTTTTATTCAGCTACGTAAGTATTGATATTATTAAGTAGTAAGTAGATATCTCAGTCTTTCTTGAAACCCTCAACTCCTTGTTTCTCCAGTGGGAGGGGGCTTTTATTTGAACTTTTACATGAAATAGCTTTTCACCATCCTTTTTGTAGGGGCCATTTATATACTTAAATAAATAAATCAAGTATCCGAATGGCTGTCTGTTCTCAAGATTAAATAAGTTTAACTTAAATGTTTATCTGTGCACAGCAACTCATCTCAAATACAGTCATGTTAGGCTTTGATTGCATAGGGCTAACACAGAGAGAAAGCTAGGACACCAGACTAAGTGATAGAGAGTTGTTCTTGGAAAGGGACATCCTGTCACGGCTGGTCCCGTGCCCCCCTGTCTCCCCTGCTTCGGGGACGAGTGGCGCCGCGGTCCGCATGTCTCGTCCCTCGGTCGGCTGCTGTGCGCGCTACCGCCCTCTAGCTCTTAGAGATTTAAAGGGACAGCACGCTGGTAATTGGCTAATTGCCGGTCGATGACCTTATATAACGGTACCGCCCCCGATACTTCCTTGCCGGATCTATGTGTGCCCAGTGCCATAGACAAAGCGTTCCAAGTGTGCTCCTGACCTATCCATGTTTCTGACCTCCTGCTACGTTTTCCGACCACGAACCATTGCCGCCTGCCCTGACCTGCCTGCCTGTCCATGACTACGTCTACGTCTCACAATTCGTTAGCACGCTCACCCTTGGCTTCCACTGCAAAGAAGTCACGCCAGTGGAAGCAACCTGGTATTTTGCCACCGCAGCAAGTCCATCCCGCTTTGTGGCGGGCTCTGGTGAAAACCGGGTGCTACTTAGATTCTGCTCCCTGGTGCGGCTTACACCATCGCTTGCGGTGGTCCAGCGGATCCACTACCACCTGTAATAACAGTTAGATCCGGCCATGGGTCCCGCCAAGGTGCCTCTGCCCAGTGTCGCGGACATGTCTTCCATAGTCGCTCAGCAGTCGCAGCAGATTGCGCAACAAGCCGAATTGCTGACTCAGCTCACCGCCATGATGCAGTAGCTCCTCGCCATCCAACAGTAGTCGCAACCTCCGCCCGTGGCGGCCTCTCCTCCGGCAGTCACGTCGACGACCATGGGTCCCAAGCTCAGGCTGTCATTACCATCCAAGTTCGACGGGGACCCGAAACTCTGCAGGGGATTCATCACCCAGTGCTCCATGCACATCGAGCTGATGGCTGGCCTATTTTCGACTGAGCGTTTTAAGGTGGTGTTTTTCGTTAGCCTCCTCTCCGGTAAGGCCCTGGCTTGGGCCACGCCCCTCTGGGACAGGAATGATCCTATTACGGCTGATCTGCAGGTCTTCCTCCGTGAGTTTCACAGTGTTTTTGAAGAACCGGCATGTGCGTCATCAGCCGAATTCGTCAGGGGGAATCGTCGGTTGGAGACTATGCCGTCCAGTTTTGGCCCTTGGCCTCAGAGCTAACTTGGAACGATGCTGCCCTTTACGCTACATTTAAGAAGGGTCTTTCCAGCAGGGTCAAGGACGCACTCGCTGCCAGAGACCTTCCGTCTTCTCTCAGTGATCTCATTCACTTGGCCACCCGTATAGACGTCCGTTTTACGGAGAGACAGGAAGAACTCCGTCAGGAGCGCGATTCTGTACAACTCTGCCGTTTGCCCCGCCTGGCCCCGGTGTTCCAGAGGTCTCCGTTGCCGCTCCCTCAAGCTTCTGGGGAGGAACCCATGCAGGTGGTCCAGATTCGCTTGTCCGAGCAAGAGCTGTCCCGCCGCCGAGCGGAGAACTTGTGCCTTTATTGTGCTGGCTCAGATCATTTCCGAAGGGCCTGTCCTCAATGCCCTCCGTTCGGAAACTCCCCCCACCCGGACCGTAG
>JAODAL010014209.1:0-88292 GCA_025379985.1 Phyllomedusa bahiana
TTCTGGACTCTTTGATGACAAAAGGGGTTTTGGGGTCAAAAGGGCATTTAAAAAAATAAAAGGGGCCAAAGAGGATGATTTTGTCTGCTCTGATGCCCAATTGCTGATGCCATCAGAGGAGGAGAAGGAAGCCGGTCAATCAGCAAAAATCCCGGGCTTGTAGCCCGCAGCTCCAAGATGCAGAATGTTAGGACGAGGAAGTCACCTGTGTTGATGATGATGACGACATTGCGAAGCCAACGTGGTCTTTTCAGCAGAATTTGCTTCCGAGCGCTTCATCACTGGATGAGGAGGAAGACGATGGGGTAGTGTCAGTATGGCTCCCGCCTCAAAAAGGGAGAGGGCGGTCGCACAAGTCTGCTGATATTTTTCCGCCAGCCACGATCAGCAGAAACACCACTCCTCGCTTATCACCGTCAAAAAGGTCCAGGACCTCTCAAGCCTGAGCCTTTTTCGAGCAAGCCTCTGATTCAGCCAGTGATGTCATATGCCACCTTTGCCGTAAACGCATCAGTAGAGGGAAGAATCTTAGGTGTTTAACCACCACCAACATGTCTAGTCACATGCAGCGAATGCTTGAGTTGAAATGGAGGGAACACTTAGCCAAAAAAGGCCACACCGATGCCGGGCTTCAAAACACTGTCACATCCTCTGTCTCCGCCTCCTCCTCCTCCGCCACCACCAAGCGGTCCTTAGCTGCCCATGTCTCTCAGAGTCATGATCAAGGATCAGCCTCCGCTTCAGCCTCCACCGTCGCCCGAGTACCACCAGCACCACCAGAGACCCATTCTACCCCTTCTCCTTCCACCAGTTTGACGACCTGCATGCCGTACAGCGACCAGTCTAGCAGACAGCCTTCTGTCTACCAGGTTTGGGAGCAAAAGAAACACTTTAACCCAAACCATCCCAAAGTCAAAAGCCTGAATGTCGGCATTGCCAGGCTTTTGGCCTTGGAAATGTTGCCTTTCTGTCTGGTGGACACAGATGGGTTCCGCCACATCATGGCCCTTGCCTGTCCCTAATACCAGATGCCGAGTAGGCATTTCTTTGCCAGAAAAGCCGTCCCTCCCCTGGCCAGCCACTTGTCATCTAAAATTTCAAGTGCGTTGTCTGCATCCATGTCCGGCAAAGTCCATCTGTCCACTGATACATGGACTAGTAAGCACGGCCAAGGCCACTATATCTCTGCGACAGCTCACTGGGTGAGCTGGGTGGATGTCTCTGGTGGTGACGGTGGCTCTCAGGCTCGGCGCACACTCTTCAAAACCTCAGGGATGGTGCAGGGTTCTTTCCCCCAAGGTCGTCTGGTGGCATCACGTGCACAGAGAAACCAGGCCGTGTTGAAATTAATCTGTCTTGGAGACCGTCAACACACAGGTCAGGAGCTGTGGACGGCTCTTTGAAATGAGACCGAGCACTGGCTGTGTGAGAAGAACCTTGTGCCAGGCAAGGTGGTGTGCGATAACGGGCGAAATCTGCTAGCCGCCCTTAAGATTGGTAGGCTGGAGCACATCCCTTGCATGGCACGTGTCATAAACCTTGTCGTCCAGAAATCTCTAAAGCGATATCCGGGTCTGGACTGCCTCCTGAGGAAGGCTCGAGGTTTGAGTTCACACTTCCAACGTTCGCACCCTGCATCGTCCCACCTGGCTGCATTGCAGCGTCAGCTCAGCCTCCCCGTCAACCGTCTCATTGTTGACGTGGCAACTCGCTGGAATTCCACCCTCCACATGCTCCAGCGATTGTGGCAGCAGCGCAATGCCATTACGCAGTACGAAGTGACACATGGCCTGACAAGCAGCGGTGTGGACCTCGGGGTGTTGAGCCACCGAGAGTGGAGCATCCTTGCCAGTTTTGAAGAAGCCACCAAAATGGTCAGTGTGAATAATGTCCTTGTCAGCATGAGCATTGTGGTGATCTTAGTTCTGGAACGATCGTTGGACACTCTGAAACATAAGGTCCCACCAGCGATGGAAGAGAAGACGGACACAGATGCGGACACAGAGCCTTTCTCTCCATCGAATCCACAAGAACTGACAGTTTCACAATTTTATCAGTCTTCATTAGGCAGTGGTTCAGGGTCCAGGGCTAGCGCAAGGCGGCACCTCAGCTCTCACAGTGCATCATCTGAGGCAAGTCAGGGCTGTGTTGAAGCTGTGCCGGAGGAAGCGGTGGAGGAGGGGGAGGATGAGGTATTCCTGGACACCGATGTCCCTGCCTTGGAAAGAGGTTGACAAGGATTTGAGGCGGAGGAGGAAGATGAGAAAGATAAGTTTGCTAGTGCCCCTCGACCCAGAGGCTTGGCAAATCAAGGCTCCATCTATCACATGAGTGCTTGGATGCTCCATTTCCTCCAACATGATCCTCGCATTAAGGCCATCAAAATGAACAACAGTTACTTGGTGGTGGCCACCCTCCTCGATCCCCGGTACAAAGCAAAACTCAGCACTTTCTTTCCACCCACCCAAATAGAGAGTAAAATGCAGGAAATGGAGACTGTGCTGATTGATCAACTGGAGACATCTGTTGTGTCTGCTTCACGTTCTTAAAATGTCATGGTGGAACAACGTCAGCAACGTGACAGCAGTAGAGTGCTAAGTATCCGTAGTGGCAGAAGGCATTGTGGCAGAAGCCTAATGGGTGATCTCTGGCAATCCTTATTTATCACCTCACCAATGCATGTAATGCAGGGCACATATACAACACACAGAGACCGGCTTACGATCATGGTGCACGATTATCTGCCTCTCAACACCGATGTTTTTGGATATGTTCCGGACCCAATCGACTTCTGGATATGAATGACCCGAGCTCACTTGTTATGCCATAGAGGTGTTGTCCTGCCCAGCAGCCAGCGTCTTATCTGCTCGGACCTTTAGCACAGCTGGAGGAGTCATTACAGACAAACGTATCCGTCTTTCCACTGATAAAGTGGAATGTTTGAGTAACATCAAGATGAATCAGGCGTGGATCTCTGATGTTGTGGCCCCAATTGCCGAGGTCACCGATTAGTTGCCGGTCTACTTCACATTCTTCTTCTTCAAAAAATGGTCCTCTTGAAAAAAATGTTTTTAAAATGATCATTTCTTACTGCAACTTTTATTCTCACTTCCCAAAAGGTCATTTTGCTGGTTTTGCAGTGAGGAGATTGTAAAAGACACCACTTATAGAGATGGGCAAATTGATTCTAACGAAGTGGAATTCATTTAGAATTTCAGGAAAACTTCGGTTCTGAACGAAGATGAAGTTTGGAGTACTTCGCGTGAACGAAGTGTGATTTTGATTGAAAAAATGGCTGCGATCACATGGCGTTACATGGGGCAAAGAACTCTGGGAGGAAGAAGGGCATAGCCTTCATGACATGTGCAGAGATGAAGCCAATCAGAGACCGGCGGGATTCTGTGACGTTACCACACTATATAAAGTCCGGGTGCGATGCTGGGAGCTCATACCGCTCTCACTGTATTGATTAGGGAAGGTGCTGCCACGGCTGCTAACTATGTCTCTTACTAAAGAACTCATTTTTATACAGCGATTTTTGGGGGGTGTCACAGCTTGTCTCAGAGACTGTTTCTCTCAACGTTCTAATTCTGATTTTGTAGGGTATTGGAACTGAAGTCCAGTGTGTGTCCAATGCAGCTGCATATACATTTTAATGCTATCTGCTCACAGCACATTGAATATCCAAGGGTTATCTAAGCCTGTTCCTGTTGTATTCATTTACAGAAACGGCGTTTTTACAATCCAAATACCACTTCATTTTTGGCTGCTCATTTCTTTTGCGCAATTTACATCCAGGGGTTAATTAAGCGTTGTTCTGCTGTTTTGGTGACTAAATGAAACCGTCTTTTTCACCGCCAAAAAGACATTCTGCCTGTAGCATAATTCATAACCGTAGGTTAATTACAAGTGTTTTTCTCTTGCTGTGTACCGTAAAATACATGCCATTGTAACACGCTACACAGCAGGTAGTTTTTGGTTGCTCAATTCTTTTGCGCAATTTACATCCAGGGGTTAATTAAGCATTGTTCTGCTGTTGTGGTGACTAAAAGAAAACCGCCAAAAAAGACATTTTTCCTGTAGCATAATTCATAACCGAAGGTTAACTACAAGTTTTTCTCTTGTTATGTACCGTAAAATACACGCCATTGTAACACGCTACAAAGCTGGTAGTTTTTGGTTGCTCAATTCTTTTACGCAATTTACATCCAGGGATTAATTAAGCGTTGTTCTGCTGTTGTGGTCACTAAAAGAAACCTTCTTTTTCACCGCTAAGAAGCAATTTTGCCTGTAGCATAATTCATATCCGAAGGTTAATTAAGCCTGTTTGTGCTTTTATATTCAGTAAAATACACAGTGTTTTTTAAACAACACATACAAGTAAATTTTTTCCTGCCCATTTGTGGAACGCAATTTATATCCAAGGGTTACTCAAGCTTGTTACTGGGTTCATTTGGAGTCAAAACGGGGTATGCATTTCAAAAAATATCTTCACAAACAGTGTCTGTACTTTTTAAAAACAAACAGAAACAACAGAGAGGTGGCAGCTCTTCACCTCAGGGCTGGCCAAAAACTTTCCCTGGACACCCGGTCGCAGCACAAAAAAACGTCAAGCAGGGGTCATTTGGTGAGGCCAAACTAACGGTGTCATCGGGCCGTTTTGTTCACAACCCATGGTTTTGTTGGGTTTGACTAGGTCATCCACTTTCTCCCCCAATAAAACGATAACCCCACCAAGTCGGGGGAACGTCAGACACAACCCTTATTGGGCAGGGGCCGGGGGGGGGGTCAGGGGCCCTCACCTGTCCTCAACCCCCCTCGTCCCATCCATTCCCTCAGCCAGAGATCTACTAGTGGTCTGGGCCAGCGCCACTTTATAGCGAGGATGAACAATTTTTGGGAGGGGAGTCAGCAGCTACTTTGGGAGCGAAGAAATGGGCCAAATCCCCTGCTTTTTGCGTAGGCGCAAATATAGATTGGAATTTTGGCATGGAGTCCGTTTGAGGGGTTAGCCTCTGCATACCAAAACCGTTTATGAGGGCAGGGAGTGCGATGAAAAACAAAAAATAATGTGCCCATCGCACTTTGGGAGCCGGGGAAACAAGGCTTCATCACGTCAGGGAAGGGGGTCACTTCTGTCAGACAGTGGCGCAGCCCGCAATCGGTTTTGTTTTGGCTGAGTCAGCAGGGGGGCAGCATGGAGTCGGACCAAGCGCCACGGGTAGAAAACCCCCCTTTTACAGGCCAAGAAAGTAGCGGGACAGGGGGTCAGTGAGGGGAGCAGTGGGAGTATCACTCAGTGCGGACGTGGGGGTAAAATCACTACTCGGCGGGGGGCATTTTTTGCTAAGACACCGAGACCGAAATTGGGGATATGTAAAACTTGGGCAAAAGGAAACATGGGCCGGGGGGCAACGTTGCACCACGGGCCCCGCGTCAAAACGTCAGCGTCACCATCCGGGGGGCCTGGGAAAACGTGGCTCAATGTGGGGTCCAACCTGCGCCCCACAGCAACAGCGCACGCCCGGGCCGCATGCCTTGCAGCCAGTAAGCTCCACCACCTCTGCAAAGGGGGCGTTTCTCTTTGACAACATCTCCCGGGCCAGATCCCTCTCCTCGCTACCATGGGCGCCCGCATCGTTCAGCGAAGCGATTGAAAGAGACAACATAGTTCCAAACATCCTAAGGGCACACTGACCGGCTTCGTCCAAGTTGTTGGTACTGGGGTCCCCCCTTTCCAAAAAGGGGGACTCTGCAACATTCAAGAACTAAAAGGGAGTGCCGATCGAGATGGTGTGTTCCAAGCGTAATTTATTTCCTAAAAAGGCAGTCAGCACTTCATAAATATTAGACAGAAGTGGGCCTCTGAGTTATGTTGTTCCATAGGTGCACGCAGCGCAGACATTTGAGCTGTAATACTGTCAGGCCATATGTCCATATGCCCAGGGTGAATGTACTTCTCCAGCACAAACAACTGGACAGGACGCCGCTTTCTCCCACGTTGTCAAACTGCAGGCTCCTACGCCATAGCCGCCTCCTCTCCCACCACTACCACATCTCGCCTCCACAATTACTGCTCCAAATACACAATGCGTAGGGCACAGCGGTTCCACAGTCTGCTGCTGCCTCCGAACAAGTCACAGAAGGAACTGCTCCGATCATACAGCAAGAATCGATGTTGCTTTTCCCGCCAACTGCAATCGAAACCTGGTGATGGACAATGGGAGTAACATGGTCTGCGCTGCCCGAGAGGTGGTCCATGCCCTGCATGGCGCACGTGTTCAATCTGTTGTGAAAAGGTTCCTGAAGTCTTCCACCGATCTTCAGAAGATTCTGAAAATGGCCAGGAAACTATGCATGCACTTCATCCATTCCTACAAAGCCAGGAACACCCTCCTTGGATTGCAGCGGCAGAAAGGCCTCCCCCAACACACTCTGATATGCGATGTTTCCACCCATTGGAATTCCAGCCTGCACATATTGGACGGACTGTATGAACAGAGAAAGGCCAATAACGATTTTTTGATGATCCAGGCGGACAGGAGTACTCCCCTGTGTAACTTTGATGTCAGCCAGTGGCAGCTCATGCGTGACACATGCCATTTGTTTAGGCCATTCGAGGAGGCGACGTTATTTGTCAGTCGCCAGGACTACGGGATGAATAACGTCTTTCCACTGCTTCATGTCCTGGAACAGATGCTGAAAAATCTGTCTGGGCAGGGGACTGGAGACGTGGCGACTACATCTCGTGGCCACATGAGTCTGGTGGGTACAGAACTGGAGGAGGAGGAGGAGGACATTGGAGCAGAAGCATTGTCTGGTGAAATGAGTGGATTTTCTACCCAGGTGACAAGAGAGGAGGAGCAGGAGCAGCTGGAAGAGGTAGATGGAGATGAGGAAGACGAGGCAGATGACCCGCAAGCACCGTGGCAGTATACAGTGGAGATGGAGGCAGGGAGCCCCTCGGAGTCACTTGTGCAGATGGCCCGCAGCATGCTGATTTGCCTGACTAGTGACAGCCGAATAGTCAGCATCCGGCAGAGGGATGACTTCTGGCTCTCCACCCTATTGGACCCTCGCTACCGGTCCAAAATGGGAGCCTTTTTCCCAGCTGCTGAGAGGGAGGACAAACTCAAATACTATAGGGAAATCCTCCGTAGTCAGTTGGCCGCTGCCTATGTGCGGCATCGTCCCTCCTCTGACAGGTCTGACCGGGGGGTTCTTCAGCGCTCACGTACTACTGCAGCGGCTGCTGGGGTAAGGTTGGTGGGGTAGGAGCAGTTCCAGCTTCATCAGCATCAACCTAAGTCTGGAGTCACTGATGACCAGCTTCCTTCACCCGCCTAGTGAGGAGGGCAGTCGCCAGCAGCAGCAGCATGACCTGTAGCAGACCCTTAACAAACAGGTGATGGCCTACTTGGACAGCACTCTGCCACCCCAGTTAGAAGATCCGCTGGACTACTAGGCAGCCAAACTGGATGTGTTGCCGCAATTTGCCGAGTTTGCAGTGGAGAAGCTGTCCTGCCCAGCCAGTAGTGTGGCATCAGAGCAGGTGTTCAGTGCAGCAGGGGCCATCGTTAACCCAAGGAGAACCCGCTTTTCCACGGGAAATGTGGAACGACTGACCTTTGTCAAAATGAATCAGGCGTGGATCGGCCAGGATTTCCACAAACCAATGCCTTAGGCGTCAGACTACATCAGTCATGACGTCTCACCCAAACTGTGAGAAATGAGTCTGGGTTCAAACTACTTGCCTCAGTCACTATTCTGATGCCGCCACCCGCCTGATGCCACACATCTGATGCCAGTTTCTCCATCTGCCTACCACCATCTTTACCAGGGACTGGTAATGCCACCCGCCTCCACACTCTGTTATTGTGCCACTCTATGACCTCATACTGCTGCTGCTGTTGCTGGTGCCGTGACATCCACATCGCCCTTTGATCGTCTGTGTGCTGACTGTCGTGACCTCACAGCTGCACTTGCTGCTGTGGCTGATGTCGTGACCTACACACTGTGTCATTGTGCCACTCTGTTGCCTAATCCTGTTTTTGCCACCTCCAGAATGTCATTGTGCCACTGTCTGACCTCATGCTGCTTCTGTGGCTGCTGCTGTGACCTCCACTCTCTGTCATTGTGCCACTCTGTGGCCTACTTCTTTTTTTGCCACCTCCAGAATTTGTCATTGTGCCACTGTCTGACCTCATGCTGCTGCTGTGGCTGCTGCCGTGACCTCCACACTGAGTCATTGTGCCACTCTGTGGCCTAATCCTGTTTTTGCCACCTCCAGAATTTTATTGTGCCACTCTCTGACCTCATGCTGCTGCCGCTGTGTCCTCCACTCTCTGTCATTGTGCCACTCTGTGGCCTACTACTGTTTTGCCACCTCCAGAATGTCTTTGTGCCACTTTCTGACCTCATGCTGCTGCTGTGGCTGCTGCCGTGAACTCCACACTGAGTCATTGTGTCACTATGTGGACTACTCCTGTTTTTGCCACCTCCAGAATTTCATTGTGCCACTCTCTGACCTCATGCTGCCGCTGCCGTGACCTCCACTCTCTGTCATTGTGCCACTCTGTGGCCTACTACTGTTTTTCCACCTCCAGAATGTCATTGTGCCACTGTCTGACCTCATGCTGCTGCTGTGCCCTCCACACTGTGTCATTGTGCCACTCTCTGACCTAATGCTGCTGCTGTCGTGACCTCCACTCTCTGTCATTGTTCCACTCTGCGGCCCACTACTGTTTTGCCACCTCCAGAATTTGTCATTGTGCCACTGTCTGACCTCATGCTGCTGCTGTGGCTGCTGCTGTGACCTCCACACTGAGTCATTGTGCCACTCTGTGGCCTACTACTGTTTTGCTACCTCCAGAATGTCATTGTGCCACTGCCTCACCTCATGCTGCTGCTGTGCCCTCCACACTGTGTCATTGTGCCACTCTCTGACCTAATGCTGCTGCTGTCGTGACCTCCACTCTCTGTCATTGTGCCACTCTGCGGCCTACTACTGTTTTGCCAACTCCAGAATTTGTCATTGTGCTGCTGTCTGACCACATGCTGCTGCCGTAACCTCCACACTGAGTAATTGTGCCACTCTGTGGCCTACTCCTGTTTTTGCCACCTCCAGAATTTCATTGTGCCACTCTCTGACCTCATGCTGCTGCTGCCGTGACCTCCACTCTGACATTGTGCCACTCTGTGGCCTACTACTGTTTTGCCACCTCCAGAATTTGTCATTGTGCCACTGTCTGACCTCATGCTGCTGCTGTGGCTGCTGCTGTGACCTCCACACTGAGTCATTGTGCCACTCTGTGGCCTACTCCTGTTTTTGCCACCTGCAGAATGCCAATGTGCCCCACTCTGACCTCATGCAGCTGCAAACGTGACCTCCACTCTCTGTCATTGTGCCACTCTGTGGCCTACTCCTGTTTTTGCCACCTCCAGAATGTCATTGTGCCACTGCCTGACCTCATGCTGCTGCTGTGGCTGCTGCCGTGACCTCCACACTCTGTCATTGTGCCACTGTCTGACCTCATGCTGCTGCTGTGGCTGCTGCCGTGCCCTCCACACTGTGTCATTGTGCCACTCTCTGACCTCATGCTGCTGCTGCCGTGACCTCCACTCTCTGTCATTGTGCCACTCTGTGGCCTACTACTGTTTTGCCACCTCCAGAATTTGTCATTGTGCCACTGTCTGACCTCATGCTGCTGCTGTGGCTGCTGCCGTGACCTCCACACTGAGTCATTGTGCCACTCTGTGGCCTACTCCTGTTTTTGCCACCTCCAGAATGTCATTGTGCCACTGCCTGACCTCATGCTGCTGCTGTGGCTGCTGCCGTGACCTCCACACTCTGTCATTGTGCCACTCTGTGGCCTACTACTGTTTTGCCACCTCCAGAATGTCATTGTGCCACTGTCTTACCTCATGCTTCTGCTTTGGCTGCTGCCGTGACCTCCACACTGAGTCATTGTGCCACTCTGTGGCCCAATCCTGTTTTTGCCACCTCCAAAATTTCATTGTGCCACTCTCTGACCTCATGCTGCTGCTGTGACCTCCACTCTCTGTCATTGTTCCACTATGTGACCTACTACTGTTTTGCCACCTCCAGAATGTCATTGTGCCACTCTCTCACCTCATCCTGCTGTGGCTGCTGCCGTCACCTCCACACTCTGTCACTGATGTTGCCACCTGAGCCCTCAGCTTGTTGTTTTCCAGCTTTCGCTGCCAGGACTTTATCAGGCTGCATTCCCGCTTGAGTTTATTTTACAGTTTTGCCCTCTTAAGTGCCCAGGGAATTTTATAGTGAAGCGATTCTAAGAGCGGCGGCAGTCATATGCGTGTCATACTAAAACACAACATTATATGTAGACCAAACCAAGCTCCCTCTGCATATTTAAGTATGGCACAAAGTTCTACACTGCGAATCTGCGCCTTGACTGTGGGGCGCAAGGTGAATGGATGGATGTGATGGGACGCAGGAGCAGCGCATCGGTGCCTGAACGGCTTATCTGTGCCTCTACTCTCGAGCGCAACTTTGAAGGAATGACATGGGATAGGACGCAATAACTTGAATGGATGGGATGTGATGGTACGCAGTAGCCTGAATGGCTGGCATGGGATGGGATGCATTGGCGGGTCAATGTGGCCTATGTCCCTGTTCAACTCCGTTCTGGGGAGGAAGTAACAATGGAAAAAGGACACACATCGAACATTGTCAACCAACACAATATTACATACCTCCAAAAGTGTCACTGGTCTGAATTGGTCCACAAAAATTACATCCGTTTTGTGGACAAAGAGCAAAATTTCACTCTTTCACGTGGCCAACACTCCTGGCTAAACTAACAACTCCAGATGTCATTTGTGGGGCCCAGAAAATAAGGCTTGTTTTTTATTTCAGCAGATGGAGATCGGGGCAATAGCCGCAGTCGTGGCTGTCCTCCTGGACGAACCTGACAGGCGCACCACTAGGCGCAGGCGACACCAACGACCTTTCAGGCAGCGTTTCATTTGGGTAGACATGCTGGAAGTGGATATTACAGCCCAATTTCGCCTGAATCGTCCCGCTATTCAGGAACTGTTTGACAAGCTGCAACATTTGTGGGCCCACAAAGCCAACGATCACAGGCAATCCAGCCCATGACCAAACTGCTTAGTGTCTTGTACTACCTGGCATCGGGGTCTTTCCAGCGTTGTGTGGCAGACCGTTTTTACATGACCCAATCCACTTTGTCGCATTTTACACCTAGTCATAGATAACATGGTGCCCTTGTGTTACCATTACCTACACTTTCCCATGGACCAGGCTCAATAACAGCCAGTGAAAACGGCCTTTTATCAGCAAGCCGGCTTTCCCAATGTCATTGCGATAGTCGACTGCACCCATATCCGATTAATTCCCCCTGCCAATTTCGAGTTCATATACCGAAACAGGAAAGGATTTCATTCAATCAATGTCCAAATGACCATCGATCATCCAGGACTGATCACAAACCTTGTTGCCAAATTTCCCGGCTCAACTCATGATTCCTTCATTTTGGAGAACAGCCAGTTATATACCAGCATGAATACTGGTGCAATTTCACACGGCCTCATATTGGGTATGTATAGAGGTGGCTTGGACCAGGCAACATTGTTGGGTGTGTTTGGTATCATTACTGTTTCTCTCTCCTTAGGAGACAACGCGTACAAACTTACCAGTTGGCTCATGACTCCGTACCTGAACCCCCAAACCCCACACGAGGAGAGGTATAATGTGGCCCACCGAGCTCTAAGGATGCAGGTGGAGCGTGTATTTGGGCTACTCAAATCCCGTTTCCGTTGTTTGGACGTCTCGGGCGGTGCATTATTGTATAAGCCCGAGATGTGCTGCAAGATTGTCCTGGCATGTGCAATAATACAAAACATCAGCAGAAAGCAGACATACATCAAAGAGACGGAAGGTATGGAGGACACCCACACCCGAGCATGGTCTAATCGTGAGGGGCGACAGGTGCGAAGGCAACTCACCCATGACTTTTTTTAAGGTCATCTGCAGACGGTGCTGGTATATAACTGGCTCGTCTCTGAAATGAAGGAATCAAGAGTTGACCACAGGGATTTGGCAAACACATCTGTGATCAGTCCCTGATGGTGCACGAGATGGACATTTCAGGACTGGCAACCTTTCCTGTTGTGGGTCATGAACTCGGAATGGGCTTCGGGAAGGAATCAGATATGGGAACAGTTGACTCAGGCAAGCACCAGAGGGAAGCGGCCTTGCTGTCCAAAGGCATGTTCCTCTGGCTGTTGTTCAGCCTGGTCTAAGGGAAAATGTGGGGGCTGGCGACCCAAGGGCACATTGTTAATGATAAGAAGGTGTGAGTGGACTTTATGTGGATTGGGTCACACCAAAACGGTGTGCCACACAACACAGGAAGGACCCCCCATGCCAGGGACTACAGGACAGTAAGGAGTTTGGGCATTGGTGGGCTACCTTGGGATGTTTGGTTTTGGTGGAGGGAATATTGTGGCTTGTCAACCAGCTTCTGAAGACCGGGATGCTTCTGGCGGAATTGCAAGCTGATATTGGCTTCCCACAACCAAAAACACTGCCTGAAGGTTTGTGGGTGTCAGTGTTATCTGGGAGCACGAGGTCTGGGCCAAAGCACACTAGTGGCCCCAACTCCCTGTGCTATCCAAGTCACCAAGTGTGCTTTCTGGTTTGGACATCCAAACCAAGACAGCTTTGGGAGTGGTCAAGCACATTTGATTTGTTTTTGCCAGGCCAGTTTGTCACCCACATGTGTTTTTGAATACTAAACAGTAAAACCCACTTATTTGTGTTTGTGATTTTTACATTACATGTACTAGTTGGCCAGGTATGTGCATTGGACAAAGTGGAGATCGAGAAAGGCCAAAAGGTCGCTGAACACGTCACACATTTGCAAACATTGGGTGTTGGGTGTCAAAAGTGTTTGAGTTTGTAACCCACACAAGGACGCTCTCTTTCCGAGTTGGTCAAGAACCTAATCCAAAAGCCACCCATAGTTTGCCAGATGAGCTCCACACAACCAAGCACACTATTGGTCACCCCCAAAAAAACACAAGGAGGGCCATTGTCACCTACATGGGTCTGACATGGATCGGGGTATGGCTGGCCATAGTCAGCACACAGCATTTTTGGTATGTGCAAAAAAAGGTTACGTTACCTTTGAAATGTCCTATCTTCGCCACGTCAAGTAAGGCTTTCACACTTTGCCAGTCGGCAAGCGTATCTAAAAGGTGAGCTAATAATAAATACCAGCCGTCAATAGCCCCAAGATATTCTGCTGTGTGTTGAATGGTAACGCTGAGTCATTTAGAAAAGGACCATAACACCAAGGAACACTCACCCATCCCAAGTCTGGGCCACATGTCTGAAAAATGACAGTCGCCAAATGACTTTGGGGACAAAAGCAACCAATCAGGGCCCCCCTTTCATTTCATATAGTGCATGGGACAAGGGAGATTGGCGCTCGGTTTGGTGGTTAGGGGCAACAAAGTGATTTCTGGACTGAGTCAGGTTTCATACATGTCACCCTTAGAGTGGGGAAAGAGTGTGTGTCTTTTAGTACCCCCAACAATGGTTTCCAAATAGTGGCTGGCCACTAATTTGACTACTGTAAGGATAAACATTACAGGGAATATTGAGAAATGTACAGTCATCTGTTGATACCACAAAACGACACACAGTGAAATGGTAACAGGTTTTATTGAACAATTACATTGTAACATCCAAAGACAACTTGCTTAAAAATCATCAAGTCACCAGCAAGGACCAAGTGTGTAGTGCACCAAATATGCTTGGAGTGTAAACCAAAATGTTTGTGTGCCAAAACATTAAGGGAAGTCCGCTTGCAGGTTTCCAAAAACCTGGCTTCAAATCCTTGAGGTGTAACAGCTTGGAGGAGCAAACACAATGAGCGATCCCCACGTTCACAACCTAAGGCAACAAAACACACAGTGAAACTCACCCCTCAAGTCAACTATGGGTGAGTTTTGCCGTTTGTAGTCTGTTAACATTTGAGGTGCTTGGCACACAGTTGAGCCGGAAACTGTGTGTGCCCATCTACCACGACAAGGTGACCTCATTTCAGATGGGACCCTACACTAACCAAAAAAAAAAAAACACACCTGAGCCACTGGAAAAAAGCAAAAAATACATGCACCAACATAGCTTCTGCTGGCACATGTTAGATATGGGTGCCTCATGTCTTACCACGACAGCTTGGTTCTTGGGCGGCACACTCTTGGCCTTTCTTTTACCTCCTTTCTTGGCACGTGTGGCCATGGGTGGAGGAACCTCTGCCACAGGTGACAGGCTCATCTCCTTCTCTACATCCACTGGCATGGGGGCTGATGAAGAAGTCGATGGAAGTGGCGAAGAGGGTGCCTGTTGGACGAGCGGCACTGGTTCCATCTCAATAAATAAATCTTCCCACTGCGTAGCTACAGTGGAGGTTTGAACCCGGGATGTAGTGGCGGCTACAGTCCCCGATCCAAAGCCATCCACAGCAACTCGCTGCAGGCTAGGATTTAAGTACTGGGATATGTGCTCAAGCTCCCGAGCCACTCGCTCATTTGGGTGGACCATGCTAATGAGGACCTCCAGCAATTGTTGCCACCTGGCCTCCGTGCGATCTTCACTCCGAGTCAGCAAAGTGATAATACGTTGCAGAAACTCTGCATTTGAACTGGGAAGCTGGGCTGTTGGTTGAACACTAAGGTGGCCAGCTTCCCCAGCACTGGACTCTTCACCAGGCTGCTCCGCAGATGCTGCTGAAGGCGCAGGCACTGGATCTGCAATCATTGGTTTTCACACCACCAAGAAAGAAAGGAGAGAATATATATTAGCACAAAACATTCAGGGATGTGACATAGCAGATAATTATGCGCATACATTATTCATTTTTCACTTAGGTCAGCAAAGAGCAAAGTATGTTGGTGGACCAATGTACTATACAAGAAAGACACACAGGGCAGTATGCCAAACACACCACGATTGGGATTAAAGGATGAAGGCAGCCTTCAACAATTAAGGGGGAATTTGGAGTGAAACCCAGTGGTGGCAAGATTAACAACAAAGGACAGCCTTAGGTGTGAAAACTGACATGCAGTAAGATGGCTTTTGTTACCCATAGAAAAGCGAGTTCCAATTGAGGTCTCTCAAAGCACAGCATAAACTGAAACATGAGGACACATATGTCACTATGCGCAACTAAGACATTATCACTGTGAGCCAGTTTACAGACATGGTGGCCCTTAGAAGGTACCTGATAAGAGTGTGTTCACATAGAGGGAGCCAACCAACACAACAGCCCATAGGATAGGCTACACTTGTGAGACCTATCAGTTCAAGATACACCCACCCTCCACAACCAAGAATGATAAGTACAGTTTAACCCTTTGTCTGTACTCTTGCCAAATTGCTACCTCCTCCAAATCAGGAATATATATAAGTGCTGTAAGCAGCGGGTATCCCCAAGTAATCCAAACAAGAAATTGAGACTGCCGCTTACCCCTTCACCGTGAGTGTTTTTGTCTGGGCTTGATTCTCCTTTGCTGTTTCTTTGTATTCAGCTGCTGCTACTGCTTGCTCGTGTTGCCTCCTTTCCGCTCGGAGAGCTGCCAGTCTCGCTCCTTACTTCAAATCAGAAAGTATTGGTATGGACGTTACATCGACGACCTCCTGTTGGTGTGGGGTCGCGATGTGACGTCCATCCCTAAATTTGTGGGGTACCTCAATGACAATCAATGTAACTTAAAATTTACATACTTATATAACTCAGAAAAAATTTCATTCCTGGATTTGGAGTTAAAAGGCGTACCTGACCTAGGGAAAGTATACTCCAAACTATATAGAAAACCGCACTGTGGGAATACACTTCTACAAGCCACAAGTAATCACCCAAAACATACAATAGCGGCGATCCCAAGTGGGGAATATATTAGAGCTAGGAGAGCTTGTTCCCTGGATAAGGATTTCCAGGAAGAGAAACGTATTATCGATGGCAGGTTGAAGAGTAGGGGGTACCCAACACACCTCCTAGATGAGGCATTTAAAAAGGTAAAAAACACGAAACAACAGGATCTGTTATGGAAACAAAGAGAAGAAAAGGGAGGCAGAGTGAAAGAACAAGTAGTATTTTCAACGGGTTACAGTGATGATTATAATAGAATAAAAAACATCTTCTATAAAAATGTGCAGATACTACGTCAGGATGCAATTCTAAAAGAGTATGTGGAAAAAGGGGTAAAATGTGTGCCAAAAAGAGGTAAAACTCTAGCGAATGATCTGTCCCCCAGTACTTACATGAGCAACAGAAATAATACATGGTTGCAACAATGTGGCTGTTTCCCATGCGGGAAGAACAGATGTAATTTATGTAACATAATAGTGAAGGGTGATACATTCACCAACAGCACCAATACAAGGATATTTAAATTGAAGCAGTATGCGAACTGCGAAACAGACCACGTTATCTATTACATTGTATGCACCCATTGCAATCTCCTATACATAGGCAGTACTATAAGGAAATTTAAGCATAGAATTGCAGAACACCTGGCAGGCATACGAAACAAACAAGTAAATTTATCAGGGGCATCCAGACACTTCGTTGAAACACATGAGAGCAGGATTGCATCTTTAAAGTGTGGCATAATGGAAAGGGTAAATAAGCCACATAGAGGGGGAGATTGGGAACATAAAGTAAGGTTACGAGAGGCCTATTGGATTCTTACATGCGATACCCGCTTCCCCAAAGGCATGAATAAACGACATGATCTCATGTATATACATTGAAAAACTGTCAAACGTATAATGCATTCATTTTAGAAAATCAGATAATTGCATGAAGCATTTGCATCTATTGTTGGTTAATGCTACAAAACTGCCAAACATGTGTCGAATATATACTATATAAACGCCCCAAAGGCATGAATAAACGACATGATCTCATGTATATACATTGAAAAACTGTCAAACGTATAATGCATTCATTTTAGAAAATCAGCATATATTGCATGAAGCATTTTGCAATCTTATGTTGTTAACCTGCAAAACTGCCAAACATGTGTCGAATATACACTATATAAACATTAGGAGACTTGCATTAACAACACACTAGCTGTTTGCAATACAAAGGATTCTATTAGGAAGCAATAGGATTTGAGCTATCCAAGGGTTAAAATCTAAGCACACGCCCATGACCATGTGATGCAGTGACGTGTTTTTAAGTTTGTTCACTTAGGAAATGTTTGTGTCAGAATTTATATGCCGTAGAAAAGGGTCCTGAGGGTCCCGAAACGCGTCGGCGTTTTAACGCTATCTTGTGGAAGAATGAAATGAAATAAAAAGTTCGTGAAGTACCTTTGGTCCGCTGGAATTTCCTTGGTGAATATCCCCAAGTAATGCTATCCAGTCAAAGTGATGGATAATATAACTCTGTTTAATTCAGGGAAGTACATGACATTTTATATCACTTGATACATAAGCATTTGTCATAGCATGTGTTAGCTATTAATTGACATTTGATGGGATGAGTTAATAAGAGATCGAGTTCATATTTGGTAATATACATTTTTTGCATGCTTTGCACAATGTTAAACCGTCCAAATTGTCTAAACCGTCCGAGGTGTTTACTGTTCCGGATACTGGATGTCGAAACAAATACTCTCTATGCCATGTTAGTCTGCTTTTGCTTAAGCTATCTTCTTAATAAGCCACAGGGAATCCATTTTATTGTCTTCAGCATCATTCAGGACAGGTACTTCCTGAAGGTAATTTTCTTTCAAAAAGCTGTGCATTTCAAGCATATAATATCTGATTTAACTGGTCAAGGGTAATAAAGATAGAGAACGATTCATGGAAATAGTATATAGACAGTTTCTAGATATAATCAATGAATATGAAAGGAATAAACAGAGTTCTAATGTTTTGAATCAATTCTTAATGAATTCCCACACCTGACAGTCCCCCCTAAAACATTAAACTCTGTTCCCCTTACCCTTTCTTAAACCTGAGAACCTGAGCTAGGATGAATATGTGTCACCGTGTTTGGATGGTTATATGGACAGGTGGAGCGGTCAGTAAACCCGCTGCATCACTGCCAGGCTTGCTCCAAGGGGGCGTAACTAAGCGATCACCGGCCTCTTCCACATTGCCTCTGATGGTGAGGATGATTGTTGACCACATGACCGCCAGGTGCTACCTCAGAGCAGTCCCTAGCAGTGACAGTTGATGGATTAGGGAAACCTGGTAAATTTGAAAGATAATGAATATGTTGTTTTCACTGGAAATATTAGGGATAAAGATTAGAGACTATTACCTATGAAGAATCCTTCGCACTTTATACTCTCCCCCCTTGACAGTGTTCTTTATGGTTTGTTGACTAACTCATATCCTTCTGGACCCTCTCTGCGAACAACGGTTCTCAATGGGGGTAACCCGGCTATAGAATCTTCCTCCATACAAGTAAAACCATATTCCTCCAGATAGGTGAGAACTGGTGTTGTTTGTTCTACCCCTTTAGTCAACAGTTTCCTGAATCAAGGAAGAATACACACTACCACTATCATCAATAATAGTAACACTACTCCCAGTATCATTCCTGCTTGGGCCAATCACTTCTGCCACCCATTCATCCTGAGTTTCTTTTCAGTTCCTGAGAGAGTTAACTTCTTTATGGCCAAAGTCACCTTACCATTGGGCCCGGTATTATTAGGGATATACGCACAGCATACATCATGGATCATATGACAGACCCCTCCCTTCTCAGCCAAGATAATGTCTAATGCCATTCTATTTTGGAAAGTTATGATTGATGTGGGTTCTAGTTGTTCAGCTATACCTTGTAAGGCATCTCTGGTGTAGTTTATGAATCTCTGCTGGTTGTAATAGATATAGTTTATCAATCCACATTTTTGTTAATGGTTACCTTGGGTATTAGTGATTCGAATCCTGCCTTCACCTGATCTCTGGCTTTGAATTCATCAGGCACCCCTCTGGGCTGTCCTATGGCGTCTAGGTACACATATGGGTCAAAACTACCTTTGCGTTGGGAGTTACTGGATCTTTTGTACCTCTTATGGAGGGGAAGTAAATTGCCTTCCTCTTCCTCTAAGGAAAATATATGTAATGGCATGATGGCTTTGGCTAGGGCACATTCTCCTGACCAATTTCCAACGAGTCTAGATCTGATTTTCATGTCACCACAAATCCAGAAGACATCAGCTACTGATTGTATTTGATTAATGAGTTGTTCTTTGGGAGCATTACTATAGGTGTTACAGTATCCTTGTTTGAATTTACCTAAGTTTCTACCTTTTCCAGGATATATAGTGATTCATGTGTTTGGTGTTGATGCATGAGTTATCAAGGGGTACTTGGTTTTCCATGTCTCACAAGTGGGGTCTGAGGTGGACTTATTGGCAAACAGACTAAGGAAGCATTGTTCAGAGGCTGGGTCTAAGTGCAATGGGACTGACCCAAGGTGCGGGCGGGCATTTGAGCATACATAACAGTTGGACTTATTTTGTTGGGCTGCGGAATACCTCATCCACTCCAACCAAAGATTGACATCATTAAACCCAGTTTCCATGGCATATGTTTCTTCTATGGTTGGATTTGAGATAGCTATCATTTCTTTATGATTTTCCGACTGAACCTTTACTATTTTTGTGATTTGGTTTATTTGGGCTTCACGTTTTTTCCATTCTGGGGTGTCTACCATATCACGGATATTGAACTGGGTGAGGTAACCTCCATAACCATGGGATCCAAGGACATAAGCTCCTGCATAGAGATGGGCGAATTGATTCTAAAGAAGTGGACTTCGTTTAGAATTTCAGGAAAACTTCGGTTCTGAACGAAGTCGATGTTTGGGGTACTTCGGGTGAATGAAGTGTGCTTTTCATTGATAAAATGGCTGCGAGCACATGGCGTTACATGGGGCAAAGAACTCTGGGAGGAAGAAGGGCATAGCCTGCATGACATGTGCAGAGATGAAGCCATTCAGAGACCGGCGGGATTCTGTGACGTCACCGCACTACATAAGTCCGGGCGCGACGCTGGGAGCTCACACTCCTCTCACTGTACTGATCAGGGAAGGTGCTGCTGCGGCTGATAGCTCTTACTGAAGAACTGACTTTTATACAGCGATTTTTGTGGGGTGTCTCAGCTTGTCTCAGAGACTGCTTCTCTTAACGTTCTATTTCTGATTTTTTTGGGTATTGGATTTTAAATCCAGTGTGCGTCCACTGCAGCTGCATATACGTTTAAATCCTATCTGCTCACAGCACATTGAATATCCAAGGGGGATCTAAGCCAGTTCCTGTTGTATTCATTTAAAGAAACAGCGTTTTTACAATACAAATACTACTTCATTTTTGGCTGCTCAATTCTTTGGCGCAATTTACATCCAGGGGTTAATTAAGCGTTGTTTTTCAGCTGTGGTGACTCCAAGAAACCGGCATTTTCACCGCCAAAATATATACATTTTTCCTGTAGCCTAATTCACAAGCAAAGGTTAATTACAATTTTATCTCTTGTTGTGTGGCGTAAAAAAACACCGCATTGTAACACGCTACAAAGCTAGTACTTTGTGGTGGCTCAATTCTTTGGCGCAATTTACCTCCAGGGTTAATTAAGCGTTTGTTTTTCAGCTGTGGTGACTCCAAGAAACCGTCATTTTCACCGCCAAATATATACATTTTTCCTGTAGCCTAATTCACAAGCAAAGTTTAATTACAATTTTATCTCTTGTTGTGTAGCGTAAAAAAACACCGCATTGTAACACGCTACAAAGCTAGTAGTTTGTGGTGGCTCAATTCTTTGGCGCAATTTACATCCAAGGGTTAACTAAGTATTTTTCTGCAGTTGCACTCAGTAAAAGAAACTTTCTTTTTTCACCGCCACAGAAGAAATTCTGTAGCATAATTCATGTCCGAAGGTTAATTAAGCCTGTTTGTGCTTTTACATTTAGTAAAACACACAGTGTTTTTAAACGGCACATACAAGTCAATTTTTCCTGGCCATTTGTGGAGCGCAATTTATATCCAAGGGTTACCCAAGCTTCTTAGTGGGTTCATTTGGAGTCAAATACAGGGTGTATATTTATCATATACAGATAACTTCATCAAACAGTGTCTGTACATTTTAGAACAAACAGTATGTCAGACAGAGATATGGCAGGCTCTGCATCTGCGAGTGGCAGTGGCACAAACATTCCTGGAACAGGCCCAGGTCACAGCACAGCAAGGGGACGTCGCAGCAGGGGTCACTCGGTGAGGTCAGAACTGCCGCTGTCATCTAGCGGCCGTGTGTTGTTCAGCAACCCAAGGGTTCTTGATTGGTTGACTAGGTCATCCACTTCCTCCCAGATGACATCTGACAACCCCAGCCAAGAGTCGGTGGGAACATCAGACACAACCCTTAGTTGGCATGGCCCAGGAGCGGGTCAGCGGCCCTCACCTGTCCTCAACCCACCTCTGTCCCATCCGGTTCCCTCAGCCAGAGATCTACTATGTGGTCTGGGCTTAGTGCCACTATATAGCGAGGATAAACAATTTGAGGAGGGCAGTCAGCAGCTACTTGACAGCGAAGAAATGGGGCCAATATCCCCTGCTTCTTGCAGTAAGCGGCAAAGTATAGATGTTGAGAGTGACATGGGAAGTCATGTTGTGAGGGGTCAGCCTCTGCATACCAAGACCGGTGATGAGGACAGCAGTGACGATGAAACACAAATAGATTATGATGTAGCCGACCGCACTTGGGAGCCAGGTGAGGAGAGGGCTTCATCATCGTCCGGAGAAGAGGGCGTCAGCTTGCGCCTCAGGCAGCGGCGCAGCCAGCAAGTGGGTCGTGTGGCCGTGAATCAGCAGGATAGCAGCAGTGTGAGGTCGGAAGCCAAGCGGCCACGGGGTAAAAAACCCGCTTCGCAGGTCAAAGAAAGTAGCGGCACAGGGGCTCTGCGAGGCAGCGGCGGCAGTAGTCACTCAGTGCGGAGTGTTGGCGGTAAAATCCGATACTCGGCGGTGTGGCAGTTCTTTGCTAGGACACCGGAGGAGCCCAATATGGGTATATGTAGAAAACTGTAAGCAGAAAGTGAAGCGTGGCCAGGGAGCTAACGTTGGCACCACGGCCCTGCGTCAACACATGCAGCGTCACCATCCGGTGGCCTGGGAGAGACGTGGCTCAGATGTGGTGGTCCATCCTGCCGCCGCAGCAACAGCAGCAGCAGCGCCCAGTGGCACACCATTGCAGCCAGTCAAGGCTCCACCACCTCTGCAGAAAGGAGCTGTTTCTCTTTGACATCATCTCCCGATCCAGATGCTCCTGCTCCTCGCTACTGATGGCGCCGGCAGACGTTCAGCAAGGCAATTGCAAAGAGACAACAGTATGCGTCCAACCATCCTAAGGTGCAGAAGATGACCGTACTCCTGTCCAAGTTGTTCGTGCTGCAGTCCCTCCCTTTCCAAATGGTGGACTGAATTCCACCCGTTGGAATTCCAGCCTGCACATGTTGGACCGACTGTATGAACATAGAAAGGCCACTACTCCCCTGTGTAACTTTGATGTCAGCCAGTGGCAGCTCATGCGTGACACCTGCCATTTGTTGAGGCCATTTCGAGGAGGCCACGTTATTTGTCAGTCGCCAGGACTACGGGATGAATAACGTCATTCCACTGCTTCATGTCCTGGAACAGATGCTGAAAAATCTGTCTGGGCAGGGGACTGGAGACGTGGCGACTACGTCTCGCGGCCACATGAGTCCGGTGGGGAGTGAAATGGAGGAGGAGGAGGACATTGGAGCAGAAGCATTGTCTGGTGAAATGAATGGATTTTCTACCCAGGTGACAAGAGAGGAGGAGCAGGAGCAGCTGGAGGAGGTAGATGGAGATGAGGAAGACGAGGCAGATGACCCGCAAGCACCGTGGCAGTATACAGTGGAGATGGAGGCAGGGAGCCCCTCGGAGTCAATTGTGCAGATGGCCCGCAGCATGCTGATTTGCCTTGCTAGTGACAGCCGAATAGTGAGCATCCGGCAGAGGGATGACTTCTGGCTCTCCACCTTATTGGACCCTCGCTACCGTTCCAAAATGGGAGCCTTTTTCCCAGCTATTGAGAGCGAGGACAAACTCAAATACTATAGGGAAATCCTCCGTAGTCAGTCAGCCGATGACTAGGTCCGGCATCTTCCATCCTCTGACAGGTCTGACCGGGGGGGTTGGTCAGCGCTCACGTACTACTGCCGCGGCTGACGTGGGAAGGTGGGGGGTCGGAGCAGTACCAGCTCCATCAGCAGCAACCTAAGTCTGGAGTCACTGATGAGCATCTTCCTTCACCCGCCTAGTGAGGAGGGCAGTCGCCAGCAGCAGCAGCAGGACCTGGAGCAGACCCTGAACCAACAGGTGGTGGCCTACTTGGAAAGCACTCTGCCACCCCAGTTAGAAGATCCGCTGGACTACTGGGCAGCCAAACTGGATGTGTGGCCGCAACTTCCCGAGTTTGCAGTGGAGAAGCTGTCCTGCCCGGCCAGTAGTGTGGCATCAGAGCGGGTGTTCAGTGCGGCGGGGGCCATCGTTACCCCAAGGAGAACCCGCTTGTCCACGGGAAATGTGGAACAGCTGACCTTTGTCAAGATGAATCAGGCGTGGATCGGCCAGGATTTCCACACACCAATGCCTTAGGCGTCAGACTACATCAGCGATGACGCCTCACCCAAACTGTGAGAAATGAGTCTGGGTTCAAACTACCTGCCTCAGCCACTATTCTGATGCGGCCACCCGCCTGATGCCACATATATGCTGACAGTTTCTCCATCTGCCACCAACCATCTTTACCAGGGACTGGTATTGACACCCACCTCCACACTCTGTCATTGTGCCACTGTCTGACCTCATGCTGCTGCTGTGGCTGCCGTGACCTACACACTGTGTCATTGTCCTACTCTGTGGCCTACTCCTGTTTTTGCCACCTCCAGAATGTCATTGTGCCACTGTCTGACCTCATGCTGCTGCTGCCGTGACCTACACACTTTGTCATTGTGCCACTGTCTGATCTCATGCTGCTGCTGTAGCTGCTGCCGTGACCTCCACACTGTTTCATTGTGCCACTGTCTGACCTTATGCTGCTGTTGTGGCTGATGCTGTTACCTACACACTCTGTCGTTGTGCCACTGTCTGACCTCATGCTGCTGCTGTGGCTGCTGCCGTGACCTCCACACTGTGTCATTGTCCCACTCTGTGGCCTACTCCTGTTTTTGCCACCTCCAGAATGTCATTGTGCCACTTTCTGACCGGATGCTGCTGCTGTGGCTGATGCCGTGACCTACACACTCTGTCATTGTGCCACTGTCTGACCTCTTCTGCTGCTGTGGCTGCTACTGTGACCTACACACTGTGTCATTGTGCCACTGTCTGACCTCATACTGCTGCTGTGGCTGCTACCGTGACCTGCTCACTGTCATTGTGCCACTGTCTGACCTCATGCTGCTGCTGTGGCTGATGCCATGATCTACACACTGTGTCATTGTCCCACTCTGTGGCCTACTCCTGTTTTGCCACCTCCAGAATGTCATTGTGCCACTGTCTGACCTCATGCTGCTGCTGTGGCTGCTGCCGTGACCTCCACACTGTGTCATTGTCCCACTCTGTGGCCTACTCCTGTTTTTTCCACCTCCAGAATGTCATTGTGCCACTGTCTGACCTCATGCTGCTGCTGTGGCTGCTGCCGTGACCTCCACACTGTGTCATTGTCCCACTCTGTGGCCTACTCCTGTTTTTGCCACCTCCAGAATGTCATTGTGCCACTGTCTGACCTCATGCTGCTGCTGTGGCTGCTGCCGTGACCTACACACTGTCATTGTGCCACTGTCTGACCTCATGCTGCTGCTGTGGCTGATGCCGTGACCTCCACACTGTGTCATTGTCCCACTCTGTGGCCTACTCCTGTTTTTGCCACCTCCAGAATGTCATTGTGCCACTCTCTGACCTCATGCTGCTGTGGCTGCCGCCGTCACCTCCACACTCTGTCACTGATGTTGCCACCTGAGCCCTCAGCTTTTTTTTTTTCCAGCTGTCGCTTCCATGACTTTATCAGGCACATTTCCCATTCAGTTTTTTGGTCAGTTTTGCCCTCTTAAGTGCCCAGGGAATTTTATAGTGAAGCGATTCTAAGAGCGGCGGCAGTCATTTGCGTGTCATTGTAAAACACACCCTTGTATGAAGACCACAGCAAGCTCCCTCTGCATATTTAAGCATGGCACAATGTTCTATAGCACCCTGAAGGCTCTGTGCAGCCTGGAAATATCTGTTTTTTAACGTGATTCGTCCCGAAGTAATTCGGAACGAAGTTATTTTTTGCCGAGAAATCCGGCGAAGTGAACGAACCGAATTTTGGGAAATTCGCCCGTCTCTACTCGTGCATCATCAGGACCGGGGTTTTCTATAGTTAAGATTAGTTGGGTTCCTCTACCATTAACACATGGGGGTTTAAACAGAGTCATTCTAGTACGCAAGGTTTTACCATTTCTGTCTTTCCTGTCTAATGCAGATTGGGGTTTGTATCCCCGGCTATTTCCAGTGTTCCACCCCGCTGCCCCCAAGAACAGCAATCTGAACCCCAAGTATCATCGATTACACATATATATTGGATCCCTAATTTACATATTATGTCAGGGGATTCTTCCTTTCCCCAAACCAACCTGAATGGACCTTGGTCCTCTAGGGGTATGTGCAGTGGGCATTTAGCTACATCACAAAATTCAAATTTAAAAGTTGCTACTTGTGTATTGGAAGAATTATACCAGAAGGTGGTCACCCCTCCTTCCTGGGTGATCGCCACTTCCTGTGCATTCACACACATACAAACAACAGAGACGTAATAAAGGATAAAGGATGGGTTCATGATGACTGGTTGGCTCCAGCTGTTCTCTTGCAGTATGAGCAATGCACCCAGGTAGGTCTTCCTTCAAGTTTCACCGAGGTTGGGGAAGTCAGGAGAACTTGGTATGGTCCCTCAAATCTGGGTTCGAGTGGATCCGTGTTTCTTCATCCACACAAAGTCACCAGTTTGTAATCTGTGGGTGTTCTGATCTGAGTCAGAATCTGGAATAGAGAAAGACACTGTGGCATGGGTTACGGTCAATTCATTACACAGATTCATAACACATTTTACAAGGCTATCATTCCCTGCTGTGGATGATATTGTCCCCCCTCAGGCGGGCCTAAGAATAATGTCTCATAGGGCATGAAACCGGTGGGTTGTCTAGGGGTGTTTCTTTCAGAGTATAAAGCAATGGGCAAGACTTTGGGCCATGGGAGAGATGTTTCCTTGCTAGCTTTAAGAATTTTTTCTCTGAGTGTGGCATTGATGGTTTCAATTTGTTCTTGGCTCTGTTAGTGATATGGGGTGTGTGGTTCGAGTTCGGCACCAACTTGCTTCCAAATGTCTCTGTTTACTTCTGCAATAAATCTGGGCCCTTGGTCGGATTCAATAACTGTTGGGATTCCAAATCGGCACACTAGTTCGGTCTGGAGTTTTTCCACGGTGATTTTTAGAGTCATTTTTGGGACTGGGTAGGCCTCCGACCAGCCCGAAAACATATCTGTTATCACTAGGACATACTTGCATCTTCCACTCTTGGGCATCTCAATGTGGCTGATCTGAATCTGTTGGAAAGGGTATAAGGGTTCTACCTGTGGTTTCCTCTGTGTTTGGATTAATTCTTCTTGATTGCAAGCAACACATATTTCACATCGTCTTGCTTAATTGATTGCTGCAGTAGAGATTCCAGGTGCCAAGTATTTTTTATTAATTGAAGAGATCATCTGATTGATACTTGTGTGTACAGTGCCATGGGCCCATTGCACTGTGGCTGGGTACAGTGCCTTTGGTATGCAAAGTTTCTTAATTTTCCTCCAAAGTCCATCTTGGTGTATCTTCGCTCCTTTTCTCTCCCAATTCTTCCTTTCCTTTGGATCGACTTGGGCTTGAAATTGTTTTAACTGGTCAATACCTAAGTTTGGTGCATCTTGGTACTGGGGTTGTTCTTCATCTTCTTTCTTCCTTTCTTCTGCTTCCGCGCGTTCATATCCGGCCGTCTCTGCTTCCACTGGAATAGCTGGGAGGAAAACTACAACCTTTGCAGCCTGATAAGCGTTGTAGATGCCTCTTGCTTCATCCGTCTCTATCCTTCCGTGCGCTCTGATCTTCAGGACAGCCACCTGGGCAGGCAGCTGGAGAGCGTCCATCAAGGCTTGTATGAATTCATTGTTCTTGACTGGCGTTCCACTAGCTGTCTGGAAACCTCACAAGGCCCACCTAAGGCTGATGTCATGGGCCACTCCATATGTGTAGGCTGAGTTGGTGTATATATTGACAGTTTTTCCTTCAGCAAGCTTGCAAGCTTCAGTCACAGCCTTGAGGTCTGTGACTTCGGCTGACATTCCAGAAGGTAAAGGACCAGTCTTCACAGTTTCCTGCATGGTAACCACAGTAAATCCTGTATGGAATCGTCCTAGGAGGCAGACACTTGCTATGTGGAGTCCTGAAGTTTCTAATGTTATCAGTGGATGCAGCAATCAGAGCTGGTGCTTGCATAGTACGGGATCAATGGCCAGGACCAGAGAGTCTATAGCTACTGCAGTATTTAAGTGATTAACAGAGAGAGGAGACTTTCTTCGTCTAACCATCAGTACCACCCAACACAATCACAGGGTGCCAATGGTTGCTCTGGCAGCTGAAGGTCACATAATGGCCTTCGGGTCTGTTATGTACGGAAGCTACTTGCCTAAAGACATTGACTGGTAGACTGCATGATAAAAGGCAAAACACGTAGCAATACATCATTATATGATTATGTATTATAAAAAGTGATTGCATAGTCTAGTCCCATTTTGGAACAAAAAAAGTAAAAAAAAAATGTTTGTGCAAAACCCCTGTTTTTCCAATAAAATTATTTTAGGTAATAAAAAACAAAAAGTTCTACAAAGTACACATAAAAGATATTGCTGTACCAGTATTGCTGCATTCCATATAATTATTGTTGTCACCGGGCTCACCGGGACTTCTGCCTCCTCCCCGGCTGCAGGGAGGAGCTGCGCCGCGGTCTGAGTGTCGGGCCGCGGGCGCACTCATTCCCCTGTGCAGGCAGACTTACCAGCCCGCGCTCCTGCTTCCATGCGGCGTCCCTGCCGGACGCGGCGTGCGTCCACACTCCATAGAGCGCGCGCATCGGCTTCCTCTAATTTAAAGGGCGAGCTTGCCCACAATTGGTTGTTGGACGGTCACTGACCCTATATAAGGTTTTCACTTCCGGAACGTCCCTGCCGGATTTGTTGTGCCCTCTAGCCTATTGAGAAAGCGTTCTTGGTGTCTCCGTCTTTACTGTGTACCATAACTTCTTGCCTACGCCTCTCGACTACGAACCTTTGCCACCAGCCCTTCCCTTATTGCCTGTCCCCGACTATGCCTCATCTGACGATTCTGTACCTCGCTACACCTTAGCCGCTGCCGCAAGCAAGTCACGCCAGTGGAAGCGACCTGGTGGATTCCCGCCGCAGCAATTCCATACCACTTTGCGGCGGGCTCTGGTGAAACTTCTTTCATATGTTAAATCCTGCCAAACAAAAATTTAAAACCATGCCAAAATGCATTTTTTGGTGTTCAAGCTTCACAAAAAAAGGAGTAAAAGTGATTAAAAACTCCTATACACTCCATAATGATATCAAACAAAACATCAATTTCTCTTGTACATAAAAAGCTTTTCCATCAACTGAAAAGTTATTTATGGCTCTAAAAATATCGTGACATAAAAAAGTGATTTTTTTTAAAGCATTTTTAACTGGCAAGCATGATTTTTTTCTACATGAGGAGATACCTGTAAAAAGAGGTACAAAAATGTATGTGGAATATGAAAGGATTTTTTTTAATGTGAAATGGCCATGAAGTTCTCTATTTTCATTTGTTATATTTGATCATTTAAGCAGAAATAATTTTCTGCGCTACACCAAAGACTTTCATCATGCCAACTAGCGAACCTTTTGTTAAAACGTAGTGGTCCACATCCATGAAGAGCCATTGTCCAAGGGAAGAGGGGCCCTAGCCCAAATTTTGCACCAGGGCCCATAGTCATTTAACTTTGCCCTTAATGGATAAGGTTATGAAATAGTCACATTTTAAATAGATAAATGGTAATGATACCTGTTTGATAAGAAATGCAACACATGATACAAATGAAGACAAATAATTTATTGCATCAATATGTAAATTTTTGGGATGTATCTGAATGTAATATAAACTAATCAATTGCTATAGTCATGCTTAACAGCTATTACATTTTAAAATTGTTCTTTTCTTTATTTTAATAGAAAATAAAACTGATTGTTTTGCCCTGCTAAAGGCAGAATCTGAATATACTAGTGGTGTCGACTCTGAACATAAACACAGATGGTGTTTGTGTTCATGCAATTAAGCTAATGATCCATATGAGAAACAGTGCAAATTTCACTATCTACAGACTGTTTTCGTAGAGAAAAGCATGTGCTAAATTAGAAATTGTACAGATCTATGATTAAACATATGTATAGTCATAAAAAGAATTGTATCGTACAAATTTTGTCATTTTGTAATTCAATCCAATACAAAAAAGACTGTTATGTGTGATAAGTAGTGTTGAGCGATTATTATCGCCCAAAGTTGAAATCGGCAAATTTTTAT
The DNA here is from genome assembly GCA_025379985.1 of Phyllomedusa bahiana. Taxonomy (NCBI): domain Eukaryota; kingdom Metazoa; phylum Chordata; class Amphibia; order Anura; family Hylidae; genus Phyllomedusa; species Phyllomedusa bahiana. Next base: position 29,744 of record JAODAL010014209.1, read on the forward strand.
GGGATCGGATTTTTTAGATCATGCGAAAAATTTAGGTTAAAATCTGTGCATCATCTTTTAAGATTGCGCCATTTTGGCGTTTCCCTATCATTTTGGCGGCCAGCAAATCAGCTTACCAGAATAGAGCAGGGTGAGATGTGTGTGCGACGTCATGACTGGATGTGTATGGTTGCGATTGGCTGGAAAAATCACATGACTCGTTTTACATAGAACAGCGTTTCCTGTTCACCTCGTGTCTCTAAACGTCTCAGAGCAAAGGACGGCGCTCTTCTTGGTCCAAACAGCTCAGCGAAATTATCTATTTCTTCACAGAGAAACCTCTACTATTAGCTGTAAATCCTTAAAATTTATATTAGATTAGAAAATGGAAGATTTATATATTTTAGGTAGAGAATTTTAAAGGAGCATCTACCGCTGTAAAGTCACGGGGGGGATCGGAGGGGGGCCCCCGGACGCGAACACAGACAAGCTCTATAAGAAAACGGATAAAGTTCACCAAGACTTAGTGTAGACATTGAACTGCAATAGCTTTAATTATTAACATTTTTTCTATTGAAATATTTCCTGGATTTTGGGGCACCTGAACCTATAGGATACACAATCTTTTCTAGTAACTGCGGGTCTCTTTGTTAGGTGCAAAACCCCCACTTTTATTATCATATACATTTCAGATAGGTGTTCCTTTTTCAATTTTGCCCATTCCAACCTTTGTTGATATATCCACCTGCACTTAAATTTAAAATCCAGCAATTTTAAGTCACACACAGGTGAATTGAAAGGTGCCAAAAAATATCTTTAATATATACAATAGCCAAAGCTCTATAAAGAAACTGGATAAAGTTCACCAAGACTTAGTGTAGACATTGCACTGCAATAGCTTTATTATTAACAGTTTTCTATTGAAATATTGTCACGTCCGTGCCATTTGGCCCTGGTCGCCGGCTACAGCCGCGGCGATTGTAACTGCGGCCTTGCCGCCTTTGTGTGAACACTTTCCTGTAGCCTCATACCTTGATTGATTTCTGGTCGACGCCTTAGCCAAAATCCTCCACACTCATAGGGGTTAATCACTCCCTGATTGACAGGTCCTTCCACCCTATCCTAGCTCCCTACTTCTACCCCTTTCCTATATATAGCCGCTTCTTCCTCTTCTCTATGCCTGCTATATTGCGTGCCTTTATAGTTAGCCTGTCATATTGTTGTTTCTCTGTGCTATTGATCTCTGCTTGTTTCTGGTTTCTCCCTTTGCCTCATGATTCTGTACCGCGCTGCCCGCCCCGTATTGACTTGGACTGTCCGACTACTGGTTTCTGTGTTCTTTGTTTGTTTGTCTTTGTCTGTGCACGCTGCTCAGTGTAGCCTTCATCTTCTGGTTGGGGCCGGCCTGTTAAGGAGTCTTTTTCCCCCAAAAAGGCAGGGACAGAGGCTGGGATCATTCAGGCCTCACTTGTCCGTGTTTTGTGTGCGTCCCTGACCATCCCTAACATTATAGCAGGCCCTTATTCCAAACAAAATTCCCCGGCGGTTCAGGATGAACACCGATCAAATCGGTTTTTTGACCGCTTGGACGAATTAACTACCCATTTCGGGGCATGGCAGGTCTTTATGTCCCAGATATCGTTTCGCTTGGACGCCATGTCTACCCCAGCCCCTGATCCAGTCGTCCCATCTTACCCACACTTGCTCCTAGGCCTCTAGGACAATACTTGCAGCACAAACCTAACATGCGGTTACCTGACTGCTTCGACGGTAACCCTGATAAATTTCGGACCTTCAGGGAATCCTGCCGTCTGTTTTTTCAGTTTTCCCCATTTTTCCTCTGAAGCTGAAAAAGTCGCCAGGGCGGTGTCACTCCTCAGGGACCACCGAGGTGTGGGCACTGGGCATAAAACCCCCCCGAGGCCCAGGAATGGCGATCGGTGGACAAATTTTTTTCTAGCGCTGGGACAGATTTATGATGACCCCAACCGGGCGGTTTTTAGCTGAAACCCATCTCCTGTCCATCCAGCGGGGTCGCCGCTCGGCTGAGGATTACTGCTCCGATTTCCGCCAATGGAGTTCAGTAATTGGGGCCTGACCAACCCCCCCAAAACCCTCTTTAGACAAGGGCTGTCCGAGGCAGGAAGGTTTGCTATGGCCCGCCATCCTATTCCAGAGACTTTGGGGGACTTAATGACTTTGGCAATCTCTATTGACCGGAGGGTGAGAGAGAGACGCAGGGAAAGGATTGGGGGGTCCCACTGGGCAGTTCGGGGCTGACTCTCCTGTCCAACCTTTCTCTGCTGGTTTTCCTACTTCTCCCCACTACCTTCGCCATCTCCCGCATGGGTGCAAGAGAGGAACCTATGGTATTGGGCTCCACGTCGGCAGCTTTCAGAAGGAAACATGGGGTGGAAAACGCGTTGTGCTTCTACTGTGGAGAGTCCGGTCATGTCCTGAGGACTGCCCCACCGGGCCCAAGTCTCCGGGAAAGCAACAAACGCCTGAAGAACGTCAGGAAGGATAACTCAGGCGTACAGGTACCCCTAACTTGGATAACAAGCTTTCCTTGCCTGTAACTCTAATCTTCGGGTTAAGAGTTTGCTTGCCATGCCTTAACGATCGGGGGCTGCCGTCAATTTTATTAGCATGGCGGTGGCAAAAAGCCTTGGGTTTAGAGCTAATTCCACTATGCTCTCCCTTTTTGGTTTCAGTAGGCGCAGATTCTACCCCCCTAATGGAGGGAAGGATAAGATACCGAACTACCGAAAAAAACCCTAAAATGTTGGATGTTTGCATTTTGAACTACTGTCTTTCTTTGTCATGGAAGGACTTACCATGGACATTATTCAAGGGTTACCCTGGTTACGCCTCCAAAACCCCGGGTTTGACAGGAGGACTGCTGATTGATAAAATGGGGAACTCATGTGGGGGATCATTGAAAACTGTACAGCCTTTGGTATGCCCATAAACGATAACCACCCCCATTCCCGATTTTGTCTCTGTTTTTCAAAGACGTCTTTAGAGACCGTTGCGGACAACCCCGGGCCGCCGAAACGGCCTTATGACTGTGCTATAGATCCGTTCCGGTGCGAAGTTGCCTAGGGTCCCTATCTTTAACTTATCCACCCCGGAACGAGAAACTATGCGTCAATATATTAAGGAGAGCCTGGAAAAGGGTCATATACGACCGTCCCATCTCGCCGGTAGGACTGGGTTTTTCTTTGTTGAGAAAAAGATGGGGGCCTGCGTCCTTGTATTGACTATAGGGAGCTCAAAAAAGATAACAATTAAAGACCAGCATCCACTTCCCCTGATCCCGGATCTTCTTAACAGGTTGTGGGCGCCCAATGGTTCTCCAAAGTCGACCTTCGGGGGCGTACAACCTGATTCGAATCAGAGAAGGGACGAATGGAAGACGGCCTTTAATACCCCTGAGGGGGATTTCGAATACTTAGTCATGCCTTTCGGTCTTTGTAATGCACCTGCCGTCTTCCAACGATTTGTTAATGACATTTTCAGGGACCTTCTAGGCGTTTGTAATTGTGTATCTAGATGACATCCCATATTTTCCCCGAATTACGATACCCATCGAGATCATGTCAGGAGGTCCTCTCCAGGTTACGTCAAATCAACTATGCGCCAAATTGTCTAAATGTTTGTTCGGAGTCCAGGAGATAGGGGTTTCCCGGGGTCATATTTAGTCCCAGCTCTATAAGTATGGATTCACAAAAGGTTTCTGCCATCACCGAGTGGGTACGGCCACCACCTTAAAAGAGATCCAAAAGTTTTTTAGGTTGTGCTAACCTTTATCGCAAATGTTTTAAGAAATTTTCCCTGATTGTTCCACCCCTTACTGACCTTACAAAGAGAGGGAGTGACCCCACCTCCTGGGCACCAGAAGCCGAGCAAGGGATTTATTACACTGAAAAAAATGTTTTTTTCGTCTGCACCTTCTTGTCCACCCTGACCCAGAACAGCCCTTTGTTTGTGGAGGTTTGATGCGCAGAAACGGGGGTAGGGGCCGTCCTGTCTCAGGGGGGCTGAACCTATACCAATCTCAGACCCCTCGCCTTCTTCCCCCGAAAATTCAACTACCGCTGAGATTACTATTTATATTGGTAACAGGAATTGCTCGCCATTAAATGGGCTTTCGAAGAGTGGAGACACCTTCTGGAGGGGGCTAGACATAGAGTAAAAGTTTTTAAAAGATCATAAAAATCTGTTATATCTTGACAATGCTAAAACGATTGAACCCTCGTCAAGCGCGATGGGCCTTGTTCTTTACTAGGTTCAACTTTGTAGTAACCTACTGTCCAGGGGCTAAGGGAATGTTAAGGCCGACGCCTTGTCTCGAAGTTTGGTATGAGTGACTTCTCAAGGAGGAACCGGGGAATATCCTTGCTCCGGGAGTAGTCGTGGCTACCCTTACCACAGATTTAGTCTCTGCTATTGCGAACTTCAAGGCTCGGTCCCACCCGGAACTACCCCCGGTAAACTTTTTGTTCCATTCACCTTCGTTTGAAAATTCTGGAGGAGTTCACTCCTCAGTTTTTTTCTGGCATCCTGGCAATCAGGCACCGGATACCTTCTGTCCCGTACCTATTTGGGGGCCTTCATGGCAGCGTGATGTGAAAGAATTTGTTACCCTTTGAGACCTTGCCAGGGCAAAGGTACCCTGATGCCTCCCCGAGGGATTATTGCACCCCCTCCCGTTGCCCAATAGGCCCTGGTCTCACATCTCAATGGATTTCATCACCGATCTTCCCCCCCTCCAAGGGTAGATCGGTGATTTGGGTGGTGGTAGACTGATTTCTCTAAAATGTGTCATCTCATTGCTTTGAGGAAATTGCCCTTTAGCCAAACTCCCGCTGATTTATTTGTCCGTCATATACTTAACTCCCTGGTATTCCCTCCCAAAATTGTAATCTGACAGAGGGGTACAGTTTGGTCGAGGTTCTGGAGAGCATTCTGTGGTAAATTGGGCATCCTCTGTCCTTCTCATCCGCCTTTTATCCCCGAGACTAACGGGCAAACTGAGAGACTTAACCAGTCGCTAAACAATACCTCAGATGCTACGTTTCGGAATGCCAGGAAGGTGGAATGAATTTTTGCCCATGGCAGAAATTCGCCCCTTAACAAACATGAGAATTCCTCGACCAAACTCCTCCCCTTTTACTGTAATTACGGTTTCACCCAAGATATTCCGCCGCTTTCAGTTGCGAAACTAAAATCCCTAGTGTCAAATCCGCCGTTAAAACGACTGTGCACAGTCTGGGCTAGGAGTCATGAGACTCTAGAAAAAGCCCAAGCTCAGCAAATCAATTACGCTAAAAAAAACGCCGACCTGGACCCGAATATTAATTGGCGACAAGGTGTGGCTCTCGACTAAAAATCTCCGTCTTCGGGTGCCATCTACTAAGTTCGCCCCCCGGTTTATCGTCCATTCATTATCACTGAAATTATTAACCCGGTAACTTTCAGACTCCGCCTTCCAAGTTCACTCCGTATCCATCCGGTATTCCACAAATCTCTCCTAAAAAAGTACATTCCCCGCTGTGCCCGGTCGCCCTCCTCCTCATCCTGTGGTCATACAAGGAGAATTAGAATATAAATAGAGCGTATTATCGACTCTCGCAGGGTTCAGAATGCCCTCCAAATACCTGGTGCACTGGAAGGGGTACGGTCCGGAAGAACGGGTAAGGGTGGCGTCTAGGGACTTGCATGCCCCCGAACTGGTGACAAAATTTCACCGAGCCAACCCATTCAAGCCAGAGGGATCTAAGGAGGGCTGGTGGCCCCTCATAGAAGGGGGGGTACTGTCACGTCCGTGCCATTTGGCCCTGGTCGCCGGCTACAGCCGCGGCATTGTAACTGCGGGCCTTGCCGCCTTTGTGTGAACACTTCCCTGTAGCCTCATACCTTGATTGATTTCTGGTCGAACGCTTAGCCAAAATCCTTCCCGCACTCATAGGGGTTAATCAGCTCCCTGGATTGACGGTCCTTCCACCTATCCTGCTCCTCTACTTCTACCCCTTTCCTATATATAGCCTCTTCTTCCTCTTCTCTATGCCTGCTATAAATTTCGGCCTTATAGTTTTGCCTGTCCCAAATTTTTGTTTCTCTGTGCAAATTTATCTCTGCTTGTTTCTGGGTTTCTCCCTTTGCCTCATGATTCTGAAACCCCGCTGCCCGCCCCGTTAATACTTGGACTGTCGACTACTGTTTTTGTGTTCTTTGTTTGTTTTTTCTTTGTCTGTGCACGCTGCCCGTGTACCCCTTTAGTCTTCTGGTTGGGGCCGGCTGTAAGGAGTCGGGTTCCCCAAAAGGCAGGGACAGAGGCTGGGATCAGTGTCAGGGCCTCACTTGTCCGTGTCTTGTGTGCGTCCCTGACCATCCCTAACAAATATTTCCTGGATATTGGGCAGCCTGATCTTATAGGATACCCATGTTTTCTAGTCACTGCAGGTCTCATGGTTAGGTGCAAAACTCCACTTTTATTATCAGTATACATTTCAGATAGGTGTTCATTTTCAATTTTGCCCATTCCACCTTTGTTGATATATCCACCTTGCACTTAAATTTTAATACAGCAATTTTTTAGTCACCACATGTGAATTGAAAGGTGCCAAAAATATCTTGTATATACGAATACATAACAGATACGTGTTTTTGACTTACGCACTACAGCTTTGTTCATTGAGGCAGCTTGCACTTAAATTGAATACAGCAATTTTAAGTCCCACAGGTGAAAAAAAGGGGCCCAAAAAATATCTTTTTATACAAATACATAAAATACGGTTTTTGACTTTGGCGCACTACAGCTTTGTTCATTGAGGCAGCTTGCACTTAAATCTGAATACAGCAATTTTATAGTCACCACAGGTGAATTGATAGGTGCCAAAAATACCTTGTATTATCTGAATACATTTCAGATACGTGTTTTTTCACTTTGGTGCAGGCCAGCTTTGTTGATAGATCTACCTTGCAGTTATATTTGAATCCAGCAATTTTGTTTTGATTTGAGGGATTTGAGAAAAGCTGTGATTTGCCGTCTTTTAATAAGAGACTTTCAAAAACTCTTCCATACCTTCTCAAATTTTTATATTTCAGAACATGGAGCGAAATTCAGGTGGTAAGCGAGCAAAGAGGGGGGTAGGACATGGAGGTAGAGGTACGAGAGAAGGTGCTCCTTCCAGTGCTGGCAACAACACGCATGCCAGCGGATCGTCAGTTGCAGGACCGTCAGGCCTGTCATCGCTGGGTCGGGGCCCTGTGAATCTCAGTAACGAACAGCGTCGCCAATCTGTCCTTCAGTGGTTAATGCAACCTGCATCCAGCAGTCTTACCTCCTCGTCCTCCCAGTCACGGCCACAAATGTCGTCATCAGCATCACCAGCATCAGTCCAACATACAGCAGCCCAAATGTCAACTCGTGTACCCACCACTGTGGATAATCCATTTTCTGAAGACCTCTTTGATGACAAAATGCGGTTGGGGACAGAAGGCATGTTAAAAGAACAATAGGCCAAAGAGGATGATTTTCTCTGCTCTGACATAGCCCAGTTACTGATGCCATCAGAGGAGGAGAGGAAGCCGGTCAATCGCAAAAATCCCTGCGGTCGGCAACGCTTGCAGTCCCTTGCTTGTGGCCCCAGCTTCCTGGATGCAGAATGTCAGATGACGAAGTCACCTGTGTTGATGATGATGATGACGACATTGCGGATCCCAACGGGTGGTCTTTTCAACAAATTTGCTTGCGACGCTTCCTCAATGGATAGGATGAGACGATGGGGTAGTGTCAGAGACGGGTTCCGCCACAAAAGGGAGAGGCGGTCGCAGAAGTCCGCTGATAAATTCGCCAGCACGGCAGCGCAAACCCCGCTCCTAACTTATCGCCGTCAAAAAGGTCCAGGACCTCTCAATCCTGGGGCCTTCTTTGAGGCAAGCCTCTGATTCACCAGCGATGTCATATGCCGCCTATGCCGTAAACCATAAGTAGAGGCAAGAACCTTAGTGGTTAACCACCACCAACATGTCAAGTCAATTCACGAATGCATGAGTTTGAAATGGAGGTAAAAAAAAAAACCTTGGCCAAAAAGGCCAGACCGACGCCTGGCCTCCAACCACTGTCACACCTCTGTCTCCGCCTCCTCCTCTCCGCCACACCAAGCGTTCCTCAGCTGCCCATGTCTCTCAGATTTACAAGATCAGGAACAGCCTCCGCTTCCAGCCTCCACCGTCGCCCGAGTACCACCAAGCACCTACCAGAGACCCCTCCCCTAACCCATCCTCCATCCGCCCGTTTGAGACCAGGCACGCCATAATAGTGGCCACTAGCAGCCATCCTTCTGTCTTCTCAGGTTTGGGAGCAGCAGAAACACTTTAACCCAAACCATCCCAAAGCCAAAAGCCTGATGTCGGCTTTGCCAGCTTTTTGCCTTGGAAATGTTGCCTTTCCGTCTGAGTGGACACAGATGGGTTCCGCCATGTCGCTCATGGCCCCTTGCCTGCCCCCAAAACAAGAACCCGAGCAGGCATTTCTTTGCCAGACAAGCCGACCCTGCCCTGGCCAGCCACGTGCCATCTAAAAATTTCAAGCGCGATGTCTGCATCTGTGGCCGGAAAAGTCCATCTGACCCCGACACATGGACAAGTAAGCCACGGCAAAGCCGCTATATCTCTTGACAGCTCACTGGTTGAGCTGGGTGGATGTCCTCTGGGGGTACGGTGGCTCTCAGGCTCGGCGCACGTCTCTTCAAAACCGCAGATGGTGAGGGTTCTTTCCCCCAATGTCCCTCTGGTGGCATCACGTGCCCAGAGAAACCAGGCCGTGTGAAATTAATCTGCTTGAGGAGACCGTCCACCACACAGGTCAGGAGCTGTGGACGGCTCTCCGCAACGAGAACCGAGCGCTGGCAGGGAGACAAGAACCTTGTGCCAAGTAAAGGTGGTGTGACGATCACGGCGAAATCAGCTGCCGCCCTATGAACGGTAGGCTGAGCACATTCATGCCTGGCAACATGTCATGAACCTTGTCGTCCAGAAAATTTCTAACCATTGTCGCACTTGTCTCACTTCCGCCATCGCATCCTGCTTCGTCCCGCCTGGCTGCGTTGCAGCGTCAGCTCGGCCTCCCCGTCAACCGTCTCATTTGTTGACGTGGCAACACGCTGGAGATCCAACCTCCACATGCTCCAGCGATTGTGGCAGCAGCGCAAATGCCATTACCAGACGAAGTGACACATGGCCTGACAAGCAGCGGAACGGACCTCGGTGTGTTGAACCACCGAGAGTGGAGGCAGGTGAAAGTGCTCTGCACCATCCTTGCCAGTTTTGAAGAAGCCACCAAAATGGACCAGAGCGGACAATGCCCTTGTCAGCATGAGCATTGTGGTGATCTTAGTTCTGGAACGGTTTGGAAACCTCTAACAAATCCCCCCAGGAGGGAGGAGGGACAACAAAATGGGGACAGGGACCCTTTCTTCCGTCAAATCCACAGGCCCGACAGTTTCCCCAATTTCTCGTCTTCATTAGCATGGTTGGGGGTCCAGAGCTAGTCAAGGGGGGCGATCACTCTGGGTGCATCATCCAGGCAAGTCGGGGCGTGTTGAAGCTGTGCCGGGGGCAGCGGAGGGGGAGGAGGAGGATTCCTGCCCCCCGATGTTACCGACGCCCTCCTTGGAAAGAGGTTGGGGAAATTTAGGCGGGGGAGGAAATAGGAAGTCAGTTTGCTAGTGCCCCCCGACCCAGAGGGTTGGGGAAAACAAGGCTCCATTCTCACTGATGCTTGGGTCTCCATTTCCTCCAACATGATCCCCCGCATTAAGGGGTCAAAAAGAACAACAGTTTTCTGGGGGGCCACCCCCTGGATCCCCCGGACAAAACAAAAATCAATTTTTTCCCTTTAAACCCCCCCCAAATAGAGAAATTTAAAAAGCAGGAAATGGAGACCTTGCTGGGTTGACAAAGGGGAATCTGTTGCGTCTGCCTTTACGTTTCCCCCCTGTTTTCCGGGTTTGGGAACCAACCTCGCGAGTGACAGCAGGAGAGTGCCCAAATTGGCGTTTGCGGCAAGGGAGCGCAAGGGGGCAGAAGCCCAAAAGGGGGACCTCTGGCAATCTTTTTTTTACCCCCTCACCAAAAGCATTTCAATGCAGGGCACCAAACCAACACACAAGAAACCGCTTAAGATCATGGTACCCGATATCGCGTCTCAACACCGATGGTTTTTTCAGGGTTTTTGGACCCAATAGACTTTGGGGATCCAAAATGGGCGAAAGGGGCCCCAGGGTGGCTTTGTCACGCCATAGAAGGGTTTTTCCCCGCCCCCGAGCCAGCGTCATATTCCCGAGCGGGGGCCCTTTGCACAGCTGGAGGGTAAATTTCAGACCCCAAAAGCAACCAGCTTTCCACAGATAATGTTGGGTCGTTTGATTTTTATCCCAAAATGAATCCCGGCATGGGTTCTTAAAGATGTTGTGGGGCCCCCCTGGCCGGGGGTCCAAACCGATTATGCCAGTCTACTTCACATTCCTTTTCAAACAGAAAAGGTCCTTTGAAACTTTTTTTTTTTAAATTTATCATTTTTTACTGCAATTTTTTTTTTCTCTTTTTTCCCCCCAAAATTTTATTTTTTCTGGTTTTGCTGGAGGAGACTGCAAAAGACAGCAAGGTTTCATTTACCCCACCCTTTCCATTTACTCACTTTAAACTTAAGAAGTTTTTCCCCATTGTCCCAAAGGTTTTTTAGGTCAGGGTTTCGTGAGATACAGCAAAAATCAAAGGTCCCTTTTGGAAAAAAAATGGACCCCCTAAGTGGCATTTCTCCCTCACAATTTTTAATAGTGGGTTAGAAGTCATATTTTTAATTTTTTGGGGTTTATGTTGGGTGTGAATACAGCTATAATTATGGTCCCTTTTGGGAAAAGAAATGTGGCTTTTAAAATGGCATTTCTCCCACAATTTTTAAAAAGGGCCCCGAGAAGTCATAATTATAATTTTTGGGGTCATGAACTGTGAGATTTCAGCAATAATCATGGTTTTGTAACAGAAATGTGGCTTTAAATGGCATTTCTCCCCCCACAATTTTTTTAAAATGGGTGGAAAGTCAAATTTTTTTAAAATTTTTTTGGGGCATGCTGCTTTGAAAATTCCCGCAATTTCTACAGGTCCTATTATTTAAAAAAAGTTGTTTCTAACAACATTTGTTTTTCACAAAATTTACCAAATTTGGGTCAAAGGGGCATGCTTTTAATTTTTGGGGGGCATTTTGCTGTACATGCAGCTATTTCTACAGTCCCATTCAAAAAAAAAATGTTGTTTTAAAAAGACATTTGTTCTTCACAAGGGACCAAAGTGGGTCAAGGGTCAGCTTTTAAATTTTTGGGGCATTTTGATTTGACATGCAGCCTTTTACAAAGGTCCTATTCTTAAAAAAAGTTGGGGGCTAACCAACATTTGTTCTTCAAAATTGCAAGAGGCTCAAGGGTGAAAGGGGCTGTCCAAAGAAAAAATTTGGTAGGACACTGTTTTAAAGGGGGCACATATTGCAAAAAAGGGCTTTTTTTTGCAAGATCTTTTAAAATAGCTATCAAATCCCCGTAAATTTAGACAAACCCCTTTAAAAACAATGAAAAAAAGAAAAAAAAAAAAGCAGGGAGGTTCCCATTAATTTTTAAAAATTTTGGTTTTTTTAGAAATTTAAATTTTCCCAAAAAAACTTTGCAAGTACAAAATAGCTGTTTAAAAAAAATTTTCCCCCGAAATTTTAAAAAGGGGGGTACAGGAAAAAACCCTTTACCAGAAGGGAGGTTATTCAGAGGAAAAAGGGGTATGGAGCAAAGGACAAGGGCCAAAATACAAATACCTTTTCCTCCCACGTTGAGTAAAATGGGAAAAAAGAATGCAAATAAAGGGCACCCTTTGGGGGTAACAGGAGGTTTAAACCCCCCCCCATTTTTTCCAAATGAAGCTCAAATTTGGGCCGCAACCCCATCACCGGGGGCAAGCGCTACCCAGGTAAATTTACTGTGTACAGAGGAAGGTGGAGTTCTCCCCCTTTTGCTTTTCCCCACTCTGCTTCAGCAAGACCGTTCCTTGCTGCGTCATTGGGCATTTTTTCCGGCCTGTTAATTTGATGACGGACCCAGCCTGGGGTTTCAACCCCCACCCACTTTAACTCTGGCCCTTGGGGGCATGCTTTGGCCCCAAAAAAGGTTTTAAATCAATGTCCAGGGGAAAAAAAATTGGTGGTTGAAAGGGCTCCCTTTTTTCGGCACTTTTTAAAAGGGGGGTCATGCTGGTTTGGGGCTCATGGGGGGGCCCAGGACAGGTTTTAACAAAAGTCCAGTTTAACTAAAATGGTTTGGGTTTAAAGACTCCTTTTTTGCGGCCCCCTTTTTTTAAAAAAGGGGGTCATGCAGGTTTGGGGCTCATGTGTGGCCCAGGAAGGTATAGTCAATTTTCCAGTGAAACAAAATGGTGGTTGAAAAGGGCTCCTTTTTCCCGGGACTTTTTAAAAGTGGGGGGCAGCAGGGGTTTTGGGGGTCATGCTGTGGCCCCGGGCAAAGGGAAGTCAATGTCCAGTGAAAACTAAAAAAGGTGGTTTAAAGACTCCTTTTTTTGGCCCCTTTTTAAAAGTGGGGGGTAATGCGGTTTGGGGCTCTGCTGTGGCCCAGGACAGGTTATTTAATGTCAGTTTAAAATAAAATGGTGGTTGAAAGACCCCCTTTTTTGGCACTTTTTTAAAAGGGGGGTCAGCAGGTTTGGGGGTCAAAGTTTTGGGGCCCCGGGCAGGTATAGTCCAAAAGTCCAGTTCAACTTAAAAAGGGGTTGAAAAACTCCCTTTTTTCGGGGACTTTTTAAATGTGGGGGTCATCAGGTTTGGGGCTCATGCGGGGGGCCCAGGACGGTATAGTCAAGTCCAGTGAAATTTAAAAAAGGGGGTTTAAAGACTCCCCTTTTTCCCCCACTTTTTAAAAGTGGGGGGGCCATGCAGGTTTGGGGCTCATACTTTTTCCCAGGACAGGTATTGTCAATGTCCATGAAACTAAAATGGTGGTTGAAAGACTCCTTTTCCGGCACTTTTTAAATGTGGGGTCATGCAGGTTTGGGCTCATGCTGCGTTCACGGACAGGGATATTCAATGTCCAGTTCAAGTAACATGATGGTTCAAATCATACTGCCTTCTGCACTTTTTAATTTGTGGGTGATGCAGGTTTAAGGGTCAGGCTGTGGTACAAGACAGGGATAGTAAATGGTCTGACTTTTTTTCTGTGACTTTTATAACCTAAGTGTGTTGCCTAAGATGTAGCACGTATCCATTTGACTGTTGTGGATGTTAATTTCAGCTTCTCCAGCCTTGTTTGGGTGTAATAATGAAGGTGTTGTTGCTCTCCCATAGACTTTAATGGTCATCGCGCATAATCGATGCTCACTATCGAAAAACCTAATCTATAGCGGCTGACTATCGACTATCGATCGATCTCGATAGCCAACGCAATCGTTCAACACTATTTAGGACCCTTGCTATGCCTCTGTCCACATAAGGTTTTTTGCTTTTCAGTTGATCAACACTGTAGGACAATAGGTTGAAGTGGACAGACGTATGTCTTTTTTCAGCCTCACTATGTAAGTATGGTCTAATCAAAGATACATATACAATAATACATTAAAAAACAAGTCCAAATAAAAATTTGCACACACATGTAAGCTCATTCACCAAGGGAAGGAGGTTAGCTAAGTACCGAAGGAAAATGAAGCACATTATTCTCTACAAGTATTTTACATACTTAAAGGGGTTGTCTCAATACATTGATTGATCTTACCTCAGTCCTGTTGTCTTGGTTTCATTTTAAATTCAGGGGCTTGTTTACTGGCTTCTATTAGGCTGAGTAATCCCAGGCTGAGCTATAGAACAAGTGCTGACAGCCTATCGGGAGAGATAAAACCAGGCTTAGCTATGCGACCTGGGGAGTTGATGCACCCCAACAAGAGGGGAATCTAGGAAAAGGTAAACACGAAAATGACATATTTTGCAAAGTGACTTTTTTTGCAAGTCTTTAACATAAAAACAATCCTTGTAGTAAACAACCCTTTATTTCCTTTTTACATCGGCGGGGTTCGGGCGTTCGTCGCAGCCCCGTTTTTTTGACGTCGCGCAACATGGGAAGTTTGGGGGCCCCGGCGCAGCAGCTGCGCTGGTATCGGGGCTACACACACCCCCCCCCCAAGCATCTCCTCAAGCCCCGGGGACGGAGGAAACCTTCGCAACCCGGTGCTTTAACCCTTGATTGCGGCGGTGCATTACCGCAGGCAATCAAAATTTCCCCTCTCTGCGGTGATGGGCACCCGTGACCCGACAGACCCCAAAGGAACGGTTTTGCACAGTCACCCCGGGGGATAGAGTGGCCCCAAATGTCTGTGTACAACCCCATCACCGGGCCCACCCTGTGTGCTTCCTAATCATGCCTTTTCAAACTGACACAGATTAAAATGTTTAGCAATAAAAATACAAACATTTATTAAGTTAAAAAAAGAAATAAATAATATGTAAAAACAGTTTCCCTTCAGGGTTTTAAAAAAAAAAAGAAAACAAAAAACAAAAAAAGTGTAAAAAAAAAAAAGGAAAAAAAAAAAATAATAAAATAAAAAAAAATTTAATTAAAAATAATTGTGAAAAAAATTTACACACCAAAAAAACCTACACATTTTTGGGTTCCACACCCCGTAAAAACCTGTAAAATTTAAATCTAACTAGTTATAAGTGTGAAATGTTAAGGTGTAAAAAAAAAAAAAAATAATAATTAAAAAAATACGCAATTATTTATAAGTGAATTTAAACTTTTCCCCCCAAAAAACAACTGTCTAAATAAAAAAAGGCCTAATAAAAACTGCGTCATTGTAAAAATAAAAAAAAAATTTAAAAACGTTAAAAACGCAAGAAGGCAAATACTAAAAAAACTGTTCTGGTCATTAACTACTTTTCAGGTGTTCGGCTTAAGGGGTTAAGTTATCAAACATGACACATTTTAGAGCAGATTTTGAGCAAAACATTTTTGCTGTCCTGTGAGCTACTAGGACCTGTCCAAAGCAAATAAACTAATATGCTAATGTCCTCCGTTTGTAAACCACTCTGTAGCCATGCAGTGTATTTTCTGTTTACTTGCTGTGACAAGTATGATGGCATCAAGTGCTGTGTATTGTAATTAAATGGTCCTTTGGGTTTCCCGAAAAATAAATATAATTTTTGTGCCAAAATATACACAAATGACAGATGGCCAGTCTGTGTCAATTGCACACTGAAAGGTCCAGTGCTTTTTATTTTTACGACACAAAAGAGCATTTAAATGTTCAGAGAATTTCTTACCTTTGAGAAAGTTTATTTATGTAAAAATAGTTTATGGTAGCTCAATGACATCTACATATATTGATATAACTCAATAACATTAGCTATTTTGTATTATTTTTTCTTTGCATAAATATCAAATAATATCAGCAAATTAAAATAGAACTGGTTATCAGAGTTTTCCTATCATTTTTAGCTTACCATGTTGGCATTTCATTTAATTGTTCACTTACAACAAGGTAATGAACAAACAATTTTTAATCTCATTGTTAGGATGACATGAATATATGACCTTTTTAAATGAAAAGTAAAGGTCTTTTAGGTTTTGTTCTGGAGAATTACTTGTTTACTACCAAAGTCAAACAATGTGAAAAATTTAAGTCTTATATTGTCACTATGGAATGGAAACAGTGTCATCAGGGAGCTTTACTTTGCTAGATATTTTTTCTCTATTTTGAGTAGTATCGAACAGTTACACAATTTGCATTCATGATTGGAGGCTGAAAATCATCTTGTTTTAACAAGCTTTTTTGTTGTACTTACTAATTAAAACATAAAATACAGAATAAATATGTATGAGATATTGCAATATCCATCCATGCTTGTAAAATCTTTAATTTGATACCTAACTGGCTTTTATCCATCAGTCTGTCTTATTAGATCTGCCAAGCTATTAACATTTATATTGAAGTTCATGATGTTTCAAAGGCCCTTAAGAAACATATTAACTTGGCTTACAGAGTCTCTTTTGACTTTTACCTCCAAATGTCATACTTTATTGTTATACAATATTATACAATATTATATAGTTATTAAAAATTACTTTGTTTACCTTTTAGTGTCTGACCCGTTTTTGTTTGTATTTTCCTCCCTATCTTCTAAGAGCCATAAGTATTTTATTTTTCAATGAAAATTTAGGACTTGTTTTTTGTGGACAAGTTGTATTTTTTAAGTTCACAATTTATTGTACAATATTATGTTTTGGAAAGGAAAAAAAGAGGTTTTTTTGTGGGGTGGAAATAGAGAAAAAACACTTGTGCCATTTTGGGGGGGTTGTTTTTATGCAGTTCATTGAGTGAAATAAATTATAAGCTATCTGTTCAATTCTGGTGATACCAAATTTATATTTTTTTCTTAAAATGTACTACTTTAAAAAAAAAAAAACTGTCTTGAAAAAAATTATTTGCATCGCCATTTTATGAGACCAAAAACTTTTTGTTTTTTCTTCTAGTAGAGCTGTCTGTCTCATTTTTTTTTGCAGAACTAGGTACAGATTTTATTGATCTGGATTTTATTGAAATAGATGTACTTCTTTTTATATAATTTTTGTCTGGAAAGTGGAATAACAAAAAAAGGTGTTTCCGGATCTCAACTCTATTGAGCATCTGTGGGAATCCTCAAATGGTGAAGGAGTGCAAGGTCTCCAACATCCACCAGCTCCATGATGTCATGGAGGAGTGAAAGAGGATTCCAGTGGCAAGCTTTGCAGCTCCAGTGAACTCCATGCCCAAGAGTGTTACAGCAGTTTTGGAAAATAATGGTGACCACACAAAATACTGACACTTTGGGCATATTTTGCTCATTTTCACTTAGGGGTGTACTCACTTTTGTTGCCAGCAGTTTAGACATTGATGGCCATGTGTGGAGTTATTTTGAGGGTACATTACAAGCTGCACATTAACTACTTTACATTGTAACAAAGTTATATATTTTCAATGCTGTTCTATGAAAAGATATAATACAATTTTTACAAAGATAACTACTTTTGTGATATATTGTAGATGACTGTGTCACCAGTGGTCCCGCAGCCCCCCTTCCGGGCTGCGGGCTCACCGGGACTTCTTCCTCCTCTCCGGCTGCGGGGATGAGCGCCGCCGCGGTCCGAGTGACGGGCCGCGGGCGCACTCAGTCCCTGGTGCAGGCAGACTTAACAGCCCGCGCTCCTGCTTCTGTGTGGTGTCCCTGCCCCGGCGCGGCTCCCCGCTCCTTAGGGCAAATGGTTGTTGGCCGGTCACTGACCCTATTTAAGGTTTGCACTTCCGGAACGTCCCCGCCAGATCTTTAGTGCGCTCTAGCCTATGGAGAAAGCGTTCTTGGTGTCTCCGTCTTTACCGTGTACCGTACCTCCTTGCCTACGCCTCCCGACTACGAACCTTTGCCGCCTGCCCTGACCTTATTGCCTGCCCCCGACTACGCCTCGTCTGACGATTCTGTACCTCGCTACACCTTGGCCGCTGCTGCAAGCAAGTCACGCCAGTGGAAGCGACCTGGTAGATTCCTGCCGCATCAAGTCCATCCCGCTTTGCGACGGGCTCTGGTGAAAACCGGGTTCTACTTAGACTTCGCTCCCTGGTGTGGCTTACGCCATCGCTTGCGCTGGTCCAGCGAATCCACTACCGACCATCGTGACAGCAAGATCCGCATATGGATCACGCCAAGGTGCCTCTCCCGAGGGAAGCAGACCTTGTAGCAGTTGCTGCGCAGCAGTCATGACAGATCGCACAACAAGCTCAGCAGATAGACCAGCTGACCTCCATGTTTCAGCAACTACTGACGAATCAACAGCAGCTGCCATCTCCACCTGTGGCTATGCCGCCGCCTGCTGTTCCACCTGTGACTGTGGCCCCAAGCTCCGTCTGCCGCTACCGTCAAAGTTCGAGGGAGACCCTAAGCTGTGCGGGTAACACCGTGATCTGGGTCGTGACGGATCGATTTTCAAAGATGTCTCACTTTGTCCCGATGCCCAGGTTACCGTTTGCCCCTCTCCTCGCCACGCTCTTCTTCATGCATATTTTTCGCCTACACGGCCTGACACAGCACATCGTCTCAGACCGAAGAGTCCAATTTGTATCTAGATTTTGGCGCGCTCTCTGTTCCCGGTTGCAGGTGAAGCTAGATTTCTCCTCGGCGTACCATCCATAGTCCAACGGCAAAGTAGAGAGAGTCAACCAGGTTTGGGTGCCTACCTTTGGCATTTTGTCTCGGCTCAACAGGATGATTGGTCCAAATTGCTGCCTTGGGCGGAGTTCTCCTATAATTCTTTGGAATCGAAATCCTCTGGTGCTTCACCCTTCTACGTGGTCTATGGGCAGCACCCCCGCCCACTTCTCCCTTTGGCCTCTTCTTTCGATGCAATGGTTCGAGATATGACCGCTATTTGGGAGCAGACTCGTCAGTCCCTACAGCAGGCAGCGGCCCACATGAAAACCCAGGCAGAGAAGAAGAGGAGACCTGCTCCGACTTTTGCTCCTGTGACAAGGTGTGGCTCAAGATACCGAGCTATAAACTGGGTCCACGGTTCCTGGGGCCGTTTGAGGTATTGAGTCGTATTAATCCTGTGGCCTATAAACTCCAGCTCCCACCCTCCATGCGGATCCCAAACTCTTTCCATGTCTTCCTGCTGAAGCCCGTCGTGCTTAACCGCTGCTCACGGAGGATTACCCCCCCCCCCCCTTCTCCTGAAGCGGTAGCCGCCAAAGTGGTTGTGGTGAAGGACATCCTGGCCATGAAATCCATCAGAGGGAGACGTCATTTTCTTGTCGATTGGGAGGGATTCGGGCCTGAGGAGAGATCTTGGGAGCCAGAGGAGAACATCTTGGACCGTGGCCTGTTGGTGAGATTTATCCGGTCTAGGAGGAGGGGGAGGCCTAAGGAGGTGGAGGGGGGGGTACTGTCACTGGTAGTTCCATAGCCCCCTGCTGGTCTGAGGGCTCACCGGGACCTCTGCCTCCTCTCCGGCTGTGGGAACAAGCGCCGCCGTGGTCCGAGTTTCGGGCCGCGGGCGCACTTGTTCACCTGTGCAGGCAGACTTACCAGCCCGCGCTCCTGCTTCCGTGCGGTGTCCCTGCCAGCCGTGGCTCTTGTCCCCGCTCCTTAGGGTGCGGGCGTGCCAGCTTCCTCTGATTTAAAGGCCCAGCGCTTCCACAATTGGTTGTTGGCCAGTCGCTGACCCTATTTAAGGTTTGCACTTCCGGAACGTCCCCGCTGGATATTTAGTGCCCTCTAGCCTATGGAGAAAGCGTTCTTGGTGTCTCCATCTTTACCCTGTACCGAAACCCTCTTTCCTACCCCTCTGACTAAAAACCCTTTGCCGCTGCCCTGACCTTATGTGCCTGCCCCCGACTACGCCTCGTTGATGATTCTGTAACCTTTTCTACACCTTGGCCGCCGCCGCAGCAAGTCACGCCAGTGGAAGCGACCTGGTAGATTCCCCCCGCAGCAAGTCCATCCCGCTTTGCAGCGGGCTTTGGGGGAAAAACCGGGGGTTTTTACTTAGACTCCGCTCCCTGGTGTGGCTTACGCCATCGCTTGCGCTGGTCCAGCGGATCCACTACTGACCGTCGTGACAGACTGCTTTTTAAGATTCAAATTTGTCAGTGCTGATTTTCACAGCATACTTCTGAGATGATGTCCAACATCTATGGAAAAAAACACGGAATATTAGTGACAGGAACATACTTTTTTTTTATCCATAAAAGTTTTTGCCACCTTTCATGTGCTGTGAACAATGTTGTGTGAACCCAGCACTACTGAGCAAATTATAACAAAAAGGGTACCAGGCCCCAGAAGTTTTAGGACCTTAGCAATGCCCCTGACCACATAAGGTTTTTGCTTTCTTATAGATCACCACTGTAGAACGGGAGACTGAACTGGATGACATATGCCTTTTTTCAGCCTGTTCAACTCTGGTGATAACAAATTTACTGTATATACTCGACTATAAGCCGACCCGAATATAAGCTGAGGCACCTACTTTTGCCACAAAAAAACGGGAAAGCTTATTAACTCGAGTAGAAGTGTAATGTCCCGGTACTGCTCATCCCTTTCCCTTGAATAGTCCTTGCAGGCTGTAGTAATAATGGACATTTACATACGAGATATCTCCCCATCTCTTTCTACATTTTATAAAACCAGCACACATATATATGGAGTTTGCAAACCATGGCCATCTTGTGGATACTTTAGAAAACTACATTTCCCATGACCCTGTTTTTGTGGAGTCATTATGAATGTGTCTTAAATGTACAGGAATGTCCATTATAATCAGATGACCTCCAGAACCAATCAGGCTCTCCTGTTTGGGTCTGCAGGAGAAGTTCAGTTACAACCGTTGGCTTGGTGCAGCAGAGTGTGCTCTCAGCACAGGGGCTGAATATAACTCAGTGTGGTAGCTGTAAAATATACCATTTCCTCCAGCATTACCAAGGGAAGTCTTAGCCTCTTATGCTGTACTACTGAATACCTCTTTTCCAACAATCAAGTACTTTCGCAGAGAGCATTTTCCTCTGAATCCCCTGTGTGCTACTTGTTTATCCATATGACAGGGATCAATACACAGTTCTCAAGTAAGTCTGTAGGACACAGATTTAAGAAAGAGCCCATAGCTGGACTGTTGAAACTTGAAGGTCTCCGTCACCCGTCCCTGCTTCTGTAAATTTTTGGTATCCAGTCATTGAGGCACAGCCCCTGGGTGCAGGCCATCATTTTGCATCATATATAGTAAACTACCCAAGTACATAACAAGTTAGCAAAATAAATGTTATCTAACTTTCTCCACACCTGATTACTTGGATATCTCCTATAGCAGCCATTGTATTGTTTGTGAAGTTCACTATTATCATCATCATAACTGTACATTTGTATTACCTTGTCCTGCTAAGTAAACGAGCAACAACTACCCCGAAGCTTGGTTGTCTGTCATCATTGTCAGGTGCCATGTGGGGGTGGGTAGTTGGGGACATTCGAAGGTTTCTCTGAACATCCGGGACCAGGGTCACCCTACAAGCCATACTGTTCATTTGGGCCCCTGATATTATTATTTATATTTATATTTATATAATATATTATATATATAGATTTTATATATATATTATATATATGTATATGTATAATTATAATTATATATATATATATTTATTTTATATTTTAAAATTATACCTGACCCCCAACACCATCGCTATCCCGGTTGTTACATAAGCCTAGGGTAGAGAGTGAAGAGGCTACTGGTAAATTTCAAAAATAAAATAGATACCAATAAAATTGCATTAGCAGTTTAATGTCCTCCATAGGCTGGTACAGGCAGGTATATGTCTCCATAGGCAAGTTATATGCAGGTATATGTCCACATAGGCAGGTTATAGGCAGGTATAGGTCCCCAGAGGCAGGTTTATGTCCCCATAGGCAGATTATAGGAAGGTTTATGTCCTCATAAGTAGTTATAGGCATATTCATGTCCCCATAGGTAGTTATAGGCAAATATAGGCAGGTTTATGTCACCATAAGTAGTTATAGGCAGGGTTATGTCCCCATAGGTAGTTATAGGCAGATATAGGCAGGTTTATGTCCCCATAGGTAGTTATAGGCAGGGTTATTTCCCAATAGCTAGTTATAGGCAGATATAGGCAGGGTTATGTCCCCATAGGTAGTTATAGGCAGGGTTATGTCCCAATAGGTAGTTATAGGCAGATATAGGCAGGGTTATGTCCCCATAGATAATTATAGGCAGAGTTATGTCCCCATAGGTAGCTATAGGCAGGGTTATGTCCCCATAGATAGTTATTGGCAGGCTATAGACAGGGTTATTTAAAAAAAAAAAATACAAGTACGGCACTTACCTCGCTCCATCACCACTCCGCCTCCTGGGCGCTCCGCTCCGTCTTCCCGCTGGCACAGAGCACGTGAGGTCATCAGACCACGCAGGCAGCGTGGTGACATGCAAGCTGCCTGTGCCGGAAACTCCAGACAGCCGCGAGTTTGCGGCTGGCTGGAGTCCAATGCGGAGCAGGGTGCGCTCGCTCTCTGCTCCGCATTAATATCTCTTCACCTGTATGCACTCTGGAGAAGTCGCATACAGGTGAAGAGATTGCCGAAAGTGCCCTGGCCACTTAAGTGCCCGGACGCTGTCGGCTGTACTCGGCATCCAGCTATATGCACTTCCTGAGGAGTCGCGTATAGCTGAACTGTCCCTGCCGGCGTCCAGGCCATCGCAGCGGCCGAGCGCCGACAGTGACTCGAGTATAAGCCGAGGTCGGATTTTTCAGCACATATTTTGTGCTGAAAAACTCGGCTTATACTCGATTATATACGTTATATGTTTTTGTTATTTTTTACTACTTTAAAACATAAAAAAACTGTCTTTAAAAAAATTCTTTGCATCGCTAAACTTTTTTTATTTTTTTTCTAGTAGAGCTGCCTTGATGTCTCATTTTTTGCGGGGCCAGGTCCAGATTCTATTGTTTCCAACTTAATGCACTTCTTTGATTACTTTTAATTTAAGTTTTATTTAATTTCTATCATTAAGTAATTGTTTCAGTTTTTTTTACAGCATTCAGCGTGCAAGATAAATAATATCATAATGTATTAGAGCAGGCTTTTATTGAAGGTACAATAACAATAATGTTATTTTTTACTGTAAATTTTAAGTATTTTTTTTAGTCCCCCCCCCAAGGGGACTTGAATATGCGATCACATGATACCATATACTGCAGTACTGCAGTATAAAGTGATTACATTGATTTCCTATTGCATCCTTCCAATGGCAAGGTGTAATAGGAGCATAAACATGGCATCTATGCAGGCCTTTATCAGGTCTCTTGCAGCCATGGCAACTGAACGGCATCCTATGATCGTGCCACAGAGGGCTATTTGGGGGCCATAACAGAGTGTTATCATTTAGACACTATAGTGGCTATCTAAATAGTTAAATGGCTGGCATATCAGTCATCTCTGATCCTAATCACATGAGCTCAATCATCACATATTCCCTTTCACAAAAATGTCTAGCTACTGTGGTCTCTCCATATTTATTTCTCTCAGTGCTCTGTGTGCCCTGCAGTTTATTCCTATGTGTGCGTATTGCGGGTTTTCATTTATCTAGACTTTTATCATCCTTCTCATTTGCCTTACATCATTTTTTCCACATGGGCATTTCAACATAGAAAGTACATTGTTGCTACTGCAGCTATGGAAGCCCTGACTTTTTATTTCAGTCCCTTGTATGGGGAGTGCGATACTAGATCCCTTGATAATTTGCAGTTTTGGCAAAACAGGCAAGGGAATGTCCTATTACAGTGTGTCCCGAGTTTCTCTTGTGGTTTACTGTTTGATCTTACCAATATATCACCCAATGACTTTCCATTTTTACATATACATCTTGGCTTCTTTTTAACCCCTTACCAACATTGGACATCAGGAACGTCCTGGCAGGAAATGCCTTCCCGCAAATGGACCTGCCGATACATCCTGCACATCATGCGAGCTCACGTGGGCTGCTCACAATCGCAACATGGGACTAGTGGCATATAACCACTGACCTCATCCAGCCGCGGGTGAGTAACCCTTAGATGTGGCGATCTATCACAATCACTGCAGCTAAGGCACAGACAGAAGGAGGGAGCTCCTTCAGCCTGAATTCAGCGCCACTGCTGTGTGAGTAACTGACAGTCCGGATGCTTTACTAAAGCAAAATATAAAACTTGATTACATAAAAATGCTATTTTTTATAAACACATTTCTATTGTGTAAAAGTAATAAAACATAAAAAATATATCAAATTTATTTTCTTGTAATTGTACCAACCCACATAGTAAGGTTACTATGTCATTTATAGCACACAGCGAATGTGTAAAATTGAAGCCCAAAAAGCAATGGCAGAACTGCGTTTTTCTCCGGCCCCAATTTCCATGGCTCAATGCTAAAAAAAACTGTGGAACACCTGTGGGCCCAAAATGCACAATACACCCCTAGTTGAGATCCATGAGGGGTGTTGAATCCAAAAAGGGACAACGTCTTGAAGGTTTCACCTGTTCTGGTACTTTGGGGGCTTTGCAAAATGAGACATTGCACCCACCAAAAACTGCGTTCTAAAAACTAAATAGCTCTCCTTCCCTTGTATGCTCTGCCATGCACCCAAACAGCAGTTTATACCCATATATAGGTTACTACCAAATTTGGGGTGCTTTTGTTTTAGGATTTCTTGTAAAAATTAAAAATTTTCAGCAAAATTGCAGATTGTTGGAATTTATTTTTTTTCACAGCTAAAGCTGAAAAAAATTGTGAAACACCTGTTATTTACTCACTATATCCCAAAAAATATTCCTTAAGGGGTGTAGTTTCCAATATGGGGTCTATTTAGGGGTGTTTATTAAGTTTTAGCACTTAAAATGAGACACCTAAGTCCAGGAAGTGCTCCTCCAATTCTTGTGGTTGAGCCAAAAAGTGCACTAAGGCCACATATGGGATAACTCTAAAAATGGCAGAATCTGGGGAATAAATATTAAATTTCCCAGGTAACATCTACCATGTTCCAGTAAATAATGGTTATAAACTGAAAACCTACAAAAAAGTGACATTTTTAAATTTCACCTCCACTTTTAGTGAAATACCTAAAGGTAAATACCTTAACAAAGTTCCTAAACATTGTTTTAAATGTTTTAAGGGGTGTAGTTTCTCAGATGGTCTCATTTATGGGGGTATCTAACACACAGCCACGTCAGAATTGTACTGGTCTCTTAAGAAATGTATATTACAAATCTTCTTGAAAATGTGAAAAAATGTTTAAGCCCCTTAATGTTTTAAAAAATGATGCCAACCTACAGTAGACATATGGTAGATGCTAGTTTTAAACTATTTGGAGTGGAATAACTATCTGTCTTACACAAAGAAATTTTTGGAGTTTGAAGATGGCAAATTTTTCACATTTTTCCCTATAATTTCAGTTTTCCCAAATAAACAAGGACTTTTTGGATAAAAATTCCTTATATACTAAAAACACAATGTGTCTCGAGAAAACAGTCTCTGAATCACATGGATAGGAAAAGTGTCAAAAAGTTATTCTCACATAAAGTGACACATGTCAGATGTAAAAACATGCTCAGTCAAAAAGGCCAAAATTGGCTGCAGCAGTAAGGGGTTAAACAAACGTCCATATTTTGGATCACTTTGTAAAATCGACAAATGGAGGCAAATAACCTGCTTTATCATATCTGAATATTTGTCATATGTTGTCATGAACGTATGTAATACTCCAGTGCAGGGTATTGTATTCTGTGGGGTTGAGTCAAGGATGCATTCTTGACACAGTGTATATTATGTGTCAATTATGTGTAACGTATGTAATGTGTTGTGTATCTTTGGGAAAGTCTTGTGTCGGCCCCTATGTCAGCAAGGCTTAAACTTCTTGCCCCCTAATAGACCTCACGCCACATGTTTCAACACCTAGCTCCTGACTGGACAAGTGGATGGAGAGGTCTCATGCCAGAAGTGACAGTTGGAAGCAAGAAAGGACAGTTCGGCTAAGTCTAAAGCAGGGGTGATTGTTATGGTAGTTTAAGTAGAGGAGAAAAGTGTGGTAGGGAGGACGCCAGTGATTGTACAGGATGTTCTGACAGAAGTTCCCCTAGAGTTCCTGTTGGGCTCTAGTGGGTTTAGTACAAGCAGCCAGTCTTCACACTTCTCGTCCTGAACCATAGGAACCAGCCAGAACTGAATTAAGAGAAGGAGAGACCTGGTAGAACTGAGCTGGTAGTATATTTTCTTGGTGGCAGTACATGCGGAAGAGTGTGAGTAAAAGACTTCCCCCATGGTCAGTCATTGGCTAGAGAACCTAAGACTAGCATAACCCACCAATTCTACAGCCCAGGAAAGAAAGATCCTAAATGCACGGGTTGTTTTCTAGAATGGGCATCCCCACTCCTCCTTGCTTCAGGCTCTAAAAACTGTTTTAATTTGATTGCTGGAAGAAAGGCTCTGTCAGGTTAAATATTTAACTAGAAGTAAAGCTGTTGCTGTATTTAGGAAAACTCTCCTGTTGTCCGACCTGCAATATTCAACTTCACCTACACCAAGGACATAATCCTGTAACATTACCAGGCAATAAAGGGCTAACATCCACCCAACCCAGAGTGTGTATATGGAAGGTTTTTAAAGAGCCTGCATGGTAGTCAAGAAAATATCTAGCTGCTCCTGACATATGCGTTTGCTCTTTATTTATGCTGGCAACATGTTCTTCTATTCTCATTTTTATTTTCCTAATCGTGCTACCCACATACATTTTTTCACACTGTATACATTCTATTGCATAGATCGTGTGGTGTGTGTCACAATTTAAAAAAGGCACCTAAGATTCGCCTCCCGAGGAGGTGCGCTCATGCATGCGGTGTAAAGTCCCCTGCGCCTCGCCAGTGTGTGAGGCGCAGTGCGGGACTGCGCCTAACATGTATTCCGATTCGAGACAGGCTGGAAATGAGCTAAAAATCATTAAACATGTTAGTGAATGGGCAAAAAAAATTTTGTCTTTAAAAATGTTTTGAATGAATAAAGTAAAAAAATAAAGTTGTCAAAAAGCGATTAAATGTAGTAAAAAAAGTGGTCTTTTAAAAATTTAAAAATTTGAAAAATATATAAGACGCTCAAAAATAAATCTCAGCTTTTCAGCCGTGGGGCCCTTGGAGTATGAATCAAAAAAATCTTTTTTTATTAGTTGAAAAAACATTATCTGAAAAAGGGGCTAAAACCTTCAAAAAAAAATAAAAAAAAATAAATAAATAAAAATCAAAAACAAAAAATCAAAAACAGCGCAAACATCGGGAAATTTGGGATATTAAAAATTTGGGGGAAATTTACAGTAATTAAAAATTCTGTAAGCGTTCTCTTTTGATCAGCGGGAAACCCCCAAATTTCAGAATAGGAGCGACAGTGCCCAAAACCCTTTGGGGGAAGTATTGACCAATAAAATTTAAAAGGGCGGGACAGTTCAAAAAACAGAAAAAAAGGGGCAGAGTGTTTCTTTTGAGCTAGGGGGTTGGCAAACCCGGCCAATCGGGAGTGCGATTTTCTTTGCCCCTTTGTAGTTATGGACAGATGGGGGCAATAAAAATCTCGGCTCTATCTCCATGAGACTTGGGTATGTTTAAAAAAAATTCTTTTTATTAGGTGAAAATTTTATCTGGAAAAGAGCTAAAACCCTTCTATAAACATAAATCAATCAAATCCCAAACAAGGGGTCTGCCGTTGAACCGGCCTAAAATCGGGAAATTTTTTTGCGATTTTTAAAAAAATTGCCGGGAAATCCCAGAAATTTTTAAATTTCTGTAAGCGTTTCTTGGGTTTGGCAAAAAAAAACCCAAAATCAAAATAGGAGGACAGGAACCATTATAACCTAGGGGAGTAGTTTTTAAACCAATAAAAATAAAAGGGGGACATTTAAAAAGACAGTAAAAAGGGGCAGAAAAGAGTTGTTTGGTTTGAGCCAGGCGGCAGATATAAAACCCCCAAATTTCTATTAGGGGTCAATTTTGAGGGGGAGCAAAAAGGGCGCGATGGGGGGGCCCCTAAAAGTTATTACTCTCTATGGGAAATATTCTAGTACTGTGATTGGTTGGGGGGAAGAGGACCTGCTTTTGCCAAACAGCGGGGAAGCTATTTTCTCTAAGTTTTATGGGGAAAAAAAAATTTGCGAGCGGACTTTTGTGTTTGGGCTAATTTTAAAAAAGGGGCGCGGTTATTTGGGCAATGGGGGGGAGGGGGAGGAGCGACGCTCTTAGGGGTTTTTTCTAATGAAATCTATAATAAAACTGCACATCCCCAAAATCAAATGATAAGACTCACGAATTTGGGCCCGATGTTTTTATAAAATGAAAAAATAAAAAGGGGGAAATTGAAAAAAACCCAAAATTTAAAAAGAAATTTAATTAATTTTTTTTTTTATTTCTTTATTTTTTGTTAGCCCCATATTAAAAGGGTCAGGGCCCAACAAAAATAAAAATGAAAAGAACCATTAAATTCCCTTTTTTTTTGTTTTTTTTTTTTGTTTTCCCCCCCTATTATTGTTCATTTTTTATAGAGATCGGTAAACTTCGTGAGTCTTAAAATTTTATTTTCGGATTCCCAAGGGCCCCCCCTTTTGCTCAACCCAAACAGCTCTTTTTTGCCTTTTTTACTGAAATTTTGAACTGTCCCCCTTTTTTTTTGGGTTGGGGCAATTTCTTTTCCATAGCTTATAATGGGTCCCCTGTCGCTCGTACCTGAATTTGGGTGGTTTTTTTGCCAAAAAAATTAGAAGAGCTTACAGAATTTGAATTACTGTATTCCCCCGGGAATTTTCTATTTTCCCCAAATTTCCCGTGTAGCGCCGGGGCGGTGACAAACGCGTTGTTAGTGATTTTTAATTTTTTGTAGGGTTTTTTGAAAGGGTTTACTCTTTTTTTAAGAATTTTTTTACACCTAATAAAAAAAGAGTTTTTGAATCATAAAACCAGGGCTCACAGAGCTGGGAGAGTGATGTTTTAAAAAAAGTCGCCCCAGACACTTTTGCCCATTCCATTAAGTTTTTCCCTTCACTTCGCCTCCCCCGGCTCATTTTAGACAGAATTTAACTTTGGGTTTCCTGTTTGGGGCGCCCCCCGCCCACTTTGCGGGCCAACGATCATGCATGCCCGTACTATTTGAAAGTGCCCGGGCCCACCCCAGAAACCCACACCGCGCCCCTTGCACGCCCCCTTTATGTTAGGTTTCCCTGAAAATGGCGAAGCTTGCGTCTAACATCGCATCACGTTCCCACGGGGATTCGAATCAGTGAGCCCCCAGTTTTCACCAGAAAACAGGCGCAACTCCTGATCATAAAATGTCGCCCAATGTGTGTTTTTTTTACAAATTTTCATATGCTTTCAGGGGTGCCCCCCAAAAACCCAAAAAAACAACCCTTTTTGAGAGAAATTTTTTTTTGGGTTTTTTTTTAGGGAGAAAGCATGGGGGAAATTTTGTTATCAAATTGGTTTTAAACCCCTTTTTTTGGGACACATAATTTCCCCTAGCCCCCTATATTTTAACTAAAATAGGAAAAAAAAACCCACCAGAGTTAGGGGAGATTTTTTTAATAAAAGATTTGATTTAATTGCCTCAAATTTCTTTCTATATCAGTACGAATATGGTTTTTTTTTATTCCTATTTTTTTGTTTTTTTATTCAAAAAAAAAAATTGTTTTTTTAAATTTTTTGTTTAACTTTATTTTTTGGGTTTATTCAATATTTTCAACTGTGTTCCCCTTTTTGTAATCTCCCAAACTATTTTTTCCTTCCACCATTTTGTTAAACCCCCATCCAATGTAAAAATTTTTTTTTCTCTCACTAATTTCCCCCAAAGGGGGATGGCCTCTATAGTTTTTTTTGAATGAAAAGCTAATTTGTAAGTTTTGGGGGAATTTTTCAAAATTCGATTCGGTCACTTCCCGGAAAATTTACAAAAATTTATTTTGTTCCGAATTACTTCGGGTTTAATCCGTTAAAAACGCTTTTCCAGGCTGCAAAGCCTGCGGGGGCTGTAGAACGTTTTTGCCATGCTTTTAAAAATGCAGGGGGAGCTTGGTTTGGTCTTCATACAATTTGTGTTTTAGTATGACACGCAGATTTACTGCCGCCGCCCCTTAGAAACGCTTCACTATAAAATTCCCGGGCACTTAAGAGGGAAAAATGCCCCAAAAAAATCAAGCGGGAATGTAAACCCCGATAAAGTCATGCGAGCGACAGGGTGGGAAAAAAAAAAGCTGAGAGCTCAGGGGCAACTTTTGACAGAGTGTGGGGTGACGGCCCGGGAGCCCCAGGGAGCATGAGGTCAGGCAGTGGGACAATGACATTCTGGAGGTGGGAAAAAAGGAGGGAAGCCACAGAGTGGCACAATGACTGAGAGCGGAGGTCACGGCGGCAGCAGCATGAGGTCAGGCAGTGGCACAATGACATTCTGGAGGTGGCAAAACAGGAGGAAGCCACAGAATGGCACAATGACTGAGAGCGGAGGTCACGGCGGCAGCAGCATGAGATCAGGCAGTGGCACAATGACATTCTGGAGGTGGCAAAACAGTATTAGGCCACAGAGTGGCACAATCACACAGTGTGGAGGTCACGGCGGCAGCAGTATGAGGTCAGGCAGTGGCACAATGACATTCTGGAGGCGGCAAAACAGTATTAGGCCACAGAGTGGCACAATCACACAGTGTGGAGGTCACGGCGGCAGCAGTATGAGATCAGGCAGTGGCACAATGACATTCTAGAGGCGGCAAAACAGTATTAGGCCACAGAGTGGCACAATCACACAGTGTGGAGGTCACGGCGGCAGCAGTATGAGGTCAGACAGTGGCACAATGACATTCTGGAGGCGGCTAAACAGTATTAGGCCACAGAGTGGCACAATCACACAGTGTGGAGGTCACGGCGGCAGCAGTATGAGATCAGGCAGTGGCACAATGACATTCTGGAGGCGGCAAAACAGTATTAGGCCACAGAGTGGCACAATCACACAGTGTGGAGGTCACGAAAGTAGCAGCATGAGATCAGGCAGTGGCACAATGACATTCTGGAGGTGGCAAAGCAGGAAGAAGCCACAGAATGGCACAATGACTGAGAGCGGAGGTCACGGCGGCAGCAGCATGAAGTCAGGCAGTGGCACAATGACACACTGTGGAGGGCACGGCAGGAGTCACAGCAACAGCATGAGGTCAGAGAGTGGCACAATGACATTCTGGAGGTGGCAAAACAGGAGGAAGCCACAGAGTGGAACAATGACTGAGAGCGGAGGTCACGGCGGCAGCAGCATGAGGTCAGGCAGTGGCACAATGACACAGTGTGGAGGACATGGCAGCAGCCAAAGCAGCAGCATGAGGTCAGACAGTGGCACAATGACACAGTGTGGATGTCACGGCAACAGCAACAGCAGCAGCAGCATGAGGTCATAGAGTGGCACAATGACAGAGTGTTGAGGTGGGTGGCAATACCAGTCCCTGGTAAAGATGGTGGTAGGCAGATGGAGAAACTGGCAGCAGATGTGTGGCATCAGGCGGATGGCGGCATCAGAATAGTGGCTGAGGCAGGTAGTTTGAACCCAGACTGACGCCTAAGGCATTGGTGTGTGGAAATCCTGGCCGATCCACGCCTGATTCATCTTGACAAAGGTCAGTCGTTCCACATTTCCCGTGGACAAGCGGGTTCTCCTTGGGGTAATGATGGCCCCTGCCGCACTGAACACCCGCTCTGATGCCACACTACTGGCCGGGCAGGACAGCTTCTCCACTGCAAACTCGGCAAGTTGCGGCCACACATCCAGTTTGGCTGCCCAGTAGTCCAGCGGATCTTCTAACTGAGGTGGCAGAGTGCTGTCCAAGTAGGCCACAACCTGTTGGTTCAGGGACTGCTCCAGGTCCTGCTGCTGCTGCTGCTGCTGGCGACTGCCCTCCTCACTAGGCGGGTGAAGGAAGCTGCTCATCAGTGACTCCAGACTTAGGTTACTACTGATGGAGCTGGTACTGCTCCTACCCCCCCCCCACCTTCCCCCAGCAGCCGCGGCAGTAGTACGTGAGCGCTGAGGAACCCCCCAGTCAGACCTGTCAGAGGAGGGACGATGCCGCACATAGGCAGCAGCCAACTGATTACGGAGGATTTCCCTATAGTATTTGAGTTTGTCTTCCCTCTCAATAGCTGGGAAAAAGGCTCCCATTTTGGACCGGTAGCGAGGGTCCAATAGGGTGGAGAGCCAGAAGTCATCCCTCTGCCGGATGCTGACTATTCGGCTGTCACTAGCCAGGCAAATAAGCATGCTGCAGGCCATCTGCACAAGTGACTCCGAGGGGCTCCCTGCCTCCATTTCCACTGTATACTGCCACGGTGCTTGGGGGTCATCTGCCTCATCTTCCTCATCTCCATCCACCTCCTCCAGCTGCTCCTGCTCCTCCTCTCTTGTCACCTGGGTAGAAAATCCACTCATTTCACCAGACAATGCTTCTGCTCCAATGTCCTCCTCCTCCTCCATTTCAGTCCCCACCGGACTCATGTGGCCACGAGATGTAGTCGCCACGTCTCCAGTCCCCTGCCCAGACAGATTTTTTCAGCATCTGTTCCAGGACATGAAGCAGTGGAATGACGTTATTCATCCCGTAGTCCTGGCGACTGACAAATAACGTCGCCTCCTCGAATGGCCTCAACAAACGGCAGGTGTCACGCATGAGCTGCCACTGGCTGTCATCAAAGTTACACAGGGGAGTACTTCTGTCTGCCTGGATCATCAAAAAATCGTTAATGGCCTTTCTCTGTTCATACAGTCGGTCCAACATGTGCAGGCTGGAATTCCAGCGGGTGGAAACATCGCATATCAGAGTGTGTTGGGGAGGCCGTTCTGCCGCTGCAACTCGAGGAGGGTGTTCCTGGCTTGATAAAGTGCATGCACAGTTTCCTGGCCATTTTCAGAATGTTCTGAAGATCGGTGGAAGACTTCAGGAACCTTTTCACAACCAGATTGAACACGTGCGCCATGCAGGGCGCATGGACCATCCCTCCTCGGTGCAGCACGGACACCATGTTCCTCCCATTGTCCGTCACCATGGTTCCGATTTGCAGTTGGCGCGGAGAAAGCCACACACATCGATTTCTTGCTTGCATGGACTCAGAGCAGTTCCTCCCCTGTGTGACTTCGTTCGCCGAGGCAAGCCAGGTGTAGAACTGCGTGACACCGCTGTGCCCTCCACATGTGGTATGATGGAGCAGTACTTGTGGAGGCTGAGATGGTGGTGGTGGTGGAGGAGGAGGAGGCGGACATTGGCGCAGGTGCAGCAGTTTGACAACGTGGAGGAGAAAGCGGTGTCTCCTGTCCAAGTTGTTGGTGTGCCTGGGCTGGAAGCACATTCACCCAGTGGGCCGTAAAGGACATGTACTGGCCCTGACCGTAGTTACAGCTCCAGACGTCCGCGCTGCTGTGCACCTTGGAACAAACCGATAAGCTCAAGGACTGACCCACCTTCTGTTCTACATATTTATGAAGTGCTGGTACTGCCTTTTTGGAAAAGAAATTACGGCTTGGAACTCTCCATCTTGGCTCGGCACAAGCCATTAGTTCTCTGAACGGTGCAGAGTCCACCATTTGGAATGGGAGGGACTGCAGTACCAACAACTTGGACAGGAGCACGGTCAGCGCTGCACCTTAGGATGGTTGGACGCAAACTGTTGTCTCTTTGCAGTCGCCTCGCTGAACGACTGCTGGCGCCATGAGTAGCGAGGAGCAGGAGCATCTGGACCGGTAGATGATGTCAAAGAGAAACAGCTCCCTTCTGCAGAGGTGGTGGAGCCTTGACTGGCTGCAATGGCATGCGTGCCACTGGGCGCTGCTGCTGCTGCTGTTGCTGCGGTGGCAGGATGGACCACCACATCTGAGCCACGTTTCTCCCAGGCCACCGGTGACGCTGCATGTGTTGACGCAGGGCCGTGGTGCCAACGTTAGCTCCCTGGCCACGCTTCACTTTCTGCCCACAGATTCTACATATACCCATATTCGGCTCCTCCGGTGTCTTAGCAAAGAACTGCCACACCGCCGAGTATCGGATTTTACCGCCAACGCTCCGTACTGAGTGACTACTGCCGCCGCTGCCTTGCTGAGCCCCTGTGCTGCTAC
The DNA here is from genome assembly GCA_025379985.1 of Phyllomedusa bahiana. Taxonomy (NCBI): domain Eukaryota; kingdom Metazoa; phylum Chordata; class Amphibia; order Anura; family Hylidae; genus Phyllomedusa; species Phyllomedusa bahiana. The sequence continues at coordinate 63,498 of JAODAL010014209.1, forward strand.
TTTCTTGGACCTGCGAAGCGGGTTTTTTACCCCGTGGCCGCTTGGCTACCGACCTCACACTGCTGCTATCCTCTGACTCACGGCCACACGACCCACTTGCTGGCTGCGCTGCTGCCTGACGCGCAAGCTGACGCCCTCTCTCCTGACGATGATGAAGCCCTTGCCTCACCCGGCTCCCAAGTGCGGTCGGCTACATCATCATCTATTTGTGTTTCATCGTCACTGCTGTCCTCATCACCGGTCTTGGTATGCCGAGGCTGACCTCTCACAACATGACCTCCCATGCCACTCTCAACATCTATACTTTGCCGCCTACTGCAAGAAGCAGGCGATATTGGCCCCATTTCTTCGCTGCCAAGTAGCTGCTGACTGCCCTCCTCAAATTGTTCATCCTTGCTATATAGTGGCGCTGAGCCCAGACCACATAGTAGATCTCTGGCTGAGGGAATCGGATGGGACAGAGGCGGGCTGAGGACAGGTGAGGGCCGCTGACCCGCTCCCGGGCCATGCCAACTAATGGTTGTGTCTGAGGTTACCACCGACTCTTGGCTGGGGTTGTCAGATGTCATCTGGGAGGAAGAGGATGACCTAGTCAACCAATCAAGAACCCTTGGGTTGCTGAACAACCCACGGCCGCTAGATGACAGCGGCAGTTGTGGCCTCACCGAGTGACCCCTGCTGCGACGTCCCCTTGCTGTGCTGCGACCTGGGGCTGTTCCAGGAATGTTTGTGCCACTGCCACTCGCAGGTGCAGAGCCTGCCACCTCTCTGTCTGACATACTGTTTGTTCTAAAATGTACAGACACTGTTTTATGATGATATCTGTATATGATAAATATACACCCTGTTTTTGACTCCAAATGAACCCAGTAACAAGCTTGGGTAACCCTTAGATATAAATTGCGCTCCACAAATGGCCAGGAAAAATTTACTTGTATGTGTCGTTTAAAAACACTGTGTGTTTTACTAAATGTAAAAGCACAAACAGGCTTAATTAACCTTCGGACATGAATTAGGCTACAGGAAAAATGTTTATATTTTGGCGTTGAAAAAGACGGTTTATTTTTGTCAGCACACCAGCAAAACAACGCTTAATTAACCCCTGGATGTAAATTGCGCCAAACAATTGAGCCGCATAAACTGGAAGCTTTGTAGCGTGTTACAATTGCGTGTTTTCTACGCCACACAACAAGAGATACAGTTGTAATTAACCTTTGCTTGTGAATTAGGCTACAGGAAAAATGTATATATTTTGGCGTTGAAAAAGACGGTTTATTTTTGTCAGCATACCAGCAAAACAACGCTTAATTAACCCCTGGATGTAAATTGCGCCAAAGAATTGAGCCGCACAAACTAGTAGCTTTGTAGCGTGTTACAATTGCGTGTTTTCTATGCCACACAACAAGAGATACAGTTGTAATTAACCTTTGCTTGTGAATTAGGCTACAGGAAAAATTTATATATTTTGGCGTTGAAAAAGACGGTTTCTTGGGGTCAGCACACCAGCAAAACAACACTTAATTAACCCCTGGATGTAAATTGCGCCAAAGAATTGAGCCCCACAAAATAGTAGCTTTGTAGCGTGTTACAATTGCGTGTTTTCTACGCCACACAACAAGAGATACAGTTGTAATTAACCTTTGCTTGTGAATTAGGCTACAGGAAAAATTTATATATTTTGGCGTTGAAAAAGACGGTTTCTTGGGGTCAGCACACCACAAAACAACGCTTAATTAACCCCTGGATGTAAATTGCGCAATAGAATTGAGCAGCCAAAAATGAAGTGTATTTTATTGTAAAAACGCTGTTTCTTTAAATGAATACAACAGGAACTGGCTAGATCCCACTTGGATATTGAATATATATATGCAGCTGCAGTGGACGCACACTGGATTTCAGATCCAATACCCCAAAAAATTAGAAATAGAACATTAAGAGAACAGTCTCTGAGACAAGCTGAGACACCCCACAGAAATCGCTATATAAAAATCAATTCTTCAGTAAGAGCTATTAGCCGCGGCAGCACCTTCCCTGATGAGCACAGTGAGAGGAGTGTGAGCTCCCGGCGTCGCGCCCGGACTTATATAGTGCGGTGACGTCACAGAATCCCGCCGGTCTCAGATTAGCTTCACCTCTGCACATGTCATGCAGGCTATGCCCTTCTTCCTCCCAGAGTGCTTTGCCCCATGTAGCGCCATGTGCTCGCAGCCATTTTATCAATCAAAAGCACACTTCGTTCACCCGAAGTACCCCAAAGTTCGACTTCGTTCCGAACCGAAGTTTTCCTGAAACTCTAAACGAATTCCACTTCGTTAGAATCGTTTCGCCCATCTCTAGCTATTAGCTTTCAGGATAGAGTTACTTGATCATGGTTTTCAATATAGTGTAAATATTACACGTTGTGTCTCAATATTTCCTATAAGGTTGATATCAAGAAAAGGTATTTCCTTTTCATTCCCCCTTCCCATGAATCGTACATTACAAAGATTCTTATATATTATATATTCATATATGTAGCGCCCATACCATTGTATGCACTGGGTAAAAGGGTTATTGACATTAAAGATGACATGGTGCTCCCACCATTCCATCAACCGATTAGTCAGGGAAGGTGACGAGGTAGCTGCCATGGGGGCTCCTCCTGAAGGTAGAAGTAATTGTTGAACATAAAATAATTATGTTTTAAAAGACACTCAATGGCAGCAAGGATAAATATTTGCAATCCTTCATGATATTTACTGTATTCTCTTACATAAAAGGACATAGCAGTTAGCACCATATCATGTGGCATGCTAAAATAAAGGCTCAATAAATCACAGCTAACCCATGTATGTTCTTTCTTCCGTTTGAAATTAATCAACATTTGTAATATGACCTTTTCAACTTTTATATAGTCTAGGTGGAAAGACATTCTTATATATTTTTGGAGCACCATAGAAGTCCAGTATCATTGGGTTATCGCCCTAAAGATAAACTTTTTGTTTTTAAGTAATAGCTCCCAACATGATTCCCTCATTCAGTAATTTATCTAAATTGCTCTTAAATTTTTGCGATAGGTAGTTTCATCATCTAAGATTCTATTTACTAGTGTAACATATAGCTCCACATCCGTAATAACTGTAACCCCACCCTTATCAGATTTTTTTTTACAATTAAGTTGGTATTGTTTTTCAATTCTTTTACAGCTTTAAGCTGATTGCTCGGAAGTTTGTTATTATTTTGCTTGACCTTTTTGGGAGAATTTTTTTTTTGTCCAGGAGGTCCCTTTCCATGGTGTTTTGAAACACCCCCAGAGCAGGAATTCTGGCTTTTAAAGGATAAAAATGCTGATTTGTTATATTCTGCTGGATATGGGCAGTGTTATTCAGATCAATGTCCTCAATACCACTGCCCTAAATACTCAATTTCACCAATGAGAAATTAAACCCATGATGTATTATTTCCACTTCTATATCTTCTTGGATAATTTCCTGTTCTGATGTTTCTGCAATGTCCTTGTTGTTATGTTTTCCGCCATCCCATCTCCTGCTTCTGTGTTTTGTGGAATTTTTATTTTTGTCTTTTGCATTTTTGTCCCCTTGTGTCAGTGCATTGCTTCCTTGTCTAGTATGGCTTCTAGTGCATGCTTTGTCTACTTATCCTTACCAAATGTGGGAGCTCTTATTTAAGTTTGGATATTTGCATATTTTTCCCAATTTTATAAGTTTTCTGTATAATATTTTAATAATATCAATCTTTCATACCATGGTTACAATATGGATGTTTTGCCTGGTTCTGGTGCCTTTAAGAGAAAGGGGATATGACCAAATTAGTAAATGTTACCGTTTATTACCTGTTGTTTTTAATTCAGACACAATGTTAGCTGTGAACAAAGGCCACACTGGCCTTAAACATGTAAGTGTTGTGATGGTATTTTATTACTTTTTATGCTCCTGAGCTTGGATTTGGATAAATAAAAATGTTGCCTTTTATCGTGAGCGCTGGATCGTGGCACATTTGTACAAGAAACCTACAATATTCTATGTGTGGTCTGACCAGTATAATGGGAGAATGATTTTCTCATTGTTTGCATCGATGACCCTTTTATATATTGCATGATTCTATTTGTCTTGGCATCAGCTTACTGACACTGGCTGCTCCAATTAAGTGTACTGTCCACTAAGATTTCTAAGTCCTTTTCTATCTTACTTTCATCTAAAGTTTTTCCATAAAAATAAATCATGGAATGGATTTTTCCTTTCCATGTGCATAACCTTGCATTTATCCATGTTAAACCTCATCTGCCACCTCTCTACCCAGGTCTCTAACTTATCCAGATCCCTTTGTAATAAAATATTATCCTCCTACTGTGTTGATTACTTTACAGAGCTTAGTATCATCTGCAAAGACTGATATTCTACTATGCAATCCTTGTATAAGGTCATTAATGAATATATTAAACAGAATAGGGCCCAGTACTGACCTCTGTGGTACCTCTCTAGTAACATGAATCCAGTCCGAGTATTTTGCATTAATCAACACCTTTTGTTTTTTTCCATTGAGCTTCCACTGAGCCAGTTACCCACTTGCAAACATTTTACCCCAGTCCAAGCATTCTCATTTTATGTACCAACCCTTTAGGTGGCACAGTATATAATGCTTTAGATAAATCAAGATATATGACAACCAATGCCCTATCCTATTCCAGTCTAAAACTAAACTTTTCATAGTAGCTGATGAGTTTGACAGAAAAGATCCTTCATGAACACATGCTGGACAAAGCGTTATACATTTATTTTTAATGAGATACTCTAGTTATAACTTAAAAAAACGCTTAAAAATGTTTGCCTACAACATAAGTTAAACTAACCGGCCTATAGTTTCTGGGCTCACTTTTGACCCCTTTGACCCATTTTTTCCTGGGTTAGACAAGAAACATTTAAGGTGGAGTTTATTTCATCCCTCTGCACATTAACAGGGGGGTCATTGTCCTCAGTAAATACAGTGGAACAAATATTGTTTAATAGATTTTCTTTCTCCTCATCGCCCTATACAATACCTGCTTCACTACTTTTTAAAAGGCCAACATTTTCAGTTTAAATATTTTTACTATGTCTTTAGCTTTGTTGTCTTTATAATTTTTTTTTACATATTTTATTTTTTTCTTTATTGTTTTTAGTGCTTCTTCACTGTCCTCTTAAGTAGCTTAAACGCTTTGTTTTTGTTATTGATTGCATCCGTTACATCTCTGTTGAGCCACAGTTTTTTTCTTGTTTCTAATAATTTTATTTCCATAAAGTATGTACCTCTCACAGTAAGGGAGACGTGTATGAAAGGGTTTTTTCGCACATTTCTGGCGGTGGTGTAAGCCTCGCCAGGTAGTGGAGTCTAAGTAGGTCCCGGTTTTCACCAGAGCCTGCCGCAAAGCGGGATGGACTTCCTGCGGGAGTCTACCAGGTCGCTACCCCTGACTTGACTTGCTTGCGGAGGCAGCCGAGGTTTAGCGTGGTACAAAATCGTAAGGCAAGCTCGTAGTTGGGGGCAGGCGGTAAGGTCAGAACAGGTGGCAAAGGTTCGTGGTCGTGGGACGTAGGTGAGAAGGTTCGGTACACGGAAATCAGGACAAGACTAGAATAGACACTTTCTCTGAAGGCAACAGGCACTAAAGATCCAGCGGGGACGTGTTGGAGGCATTACCAATATATAGGGTCAGCGTCCGGCAATCAACCAATTACCGGCGCGCTGGCCCTTTAAATTTGAGAGAACTGGCACTCGCGCACCCTAAGGAGCGGGGACCGCGGGGAAGCAGGAGCGCGGTGGGGTAAGTGTATAAGTGCAGGTGGGCGAGTGCGCCCGCGGCCCGACACGCGAGCCACGGCGCCACTCGTCCCCAGACCAGGGACCACAGCAGGGGCATGAGAGCGCCCGCAGCCTGACCCATGGGCTGCGGGACCGCTCGTAACAGTACCCCCCCTTAGGCCTCCCCCTCCTCCTAGGACGGAGAAATTTCAGCACCAGGTCATGATCCAAAATGTTCTCATCCGGCTCTCAAGATCTTTCCTCTGGCAAGAATCCCTTCCAGTTGATGAGAATATGTCGTCTCCCCCTGACAGACTTCATGGCCAGGATTTCCTACACAGCAAACACGTTGGAAGCTTCGGCTGCAGGTGAAGGAGGGACGACCTTTCGAGAGAAGCGGTTCAGCACCAAGGGCTTAAGCAGAGAGAGATGGAAGGATCCACATGGAGTGTGGAAGCCGGAGCTTATAGGCTACTGGGTTAATACACTCCAAGACCTCAAATGGCCCCAGAAACCGAGGAACTAGCTTGTAGCTTGGTATCTTAAGCCGGATGTATTTGGCAGACAGCCACACCTTGTCACCCGGAGAAAAGGTCGGCACCGGTCTCCTCTTCTTGTCCGCCTGGTTCTTCATGCGGACCACTGCTCGCTGTAGGGACTGATGAGTATCCTGTACTAGGGACTCCACTGCGGGTACCTCGGAGGATGAGGCCAAAGGGAGTGCTGGGCGGGGATGCTGTCCGTAGACCACATAGAAGGGGGAAGCGCTGGCAGATTCTGAATCCAAGGAGTTGTATGAAAACTCCGCCCAGGGCAGTAAGCTGGACCAATCATTCTGATGAGCTAAGACAAAGTAGCGGAAATAACTGCCCAGGACTTGGTTAACTCTCTCCACCTGACCGTTCGACTGCGGGTGATATGCGGAGGCGAAGTCCAACTTCACTTGTAGCTGGTAGCAAAATGCTCGCCAGAATCTGGAAACAAATTGGACCCCCCGGTCCGAGACGATGTGTTGTGGCAGTCCATGCAGATGGATAATGTGCTCAAAAAGAGGGTGGCGAGACGAGGAGCAGATGGTAGCCTGGGCAACGGAACAAAGTGCGACATTTTTGAAAAGCGATCCGTGACCACCTAAATACTAGTATTGCCGGAAGAGGGAGGTCGGTGATGAAGTCCATTGCCAGATGTGTCCACGGAGAACTGGGAGTAGGCAAGGGTTGTAGTAAACCAACCGGACTATGGCGGGGAGTCTTGTCGCGGGCACAAGTGGTGCAAGCTTCCAAAAATTCTCTTGTGTCCTTGGCAAGGTCTGGCCACCAGTAGAAACGCGAGATCAGCTGATACAACCTCCAGACACTGGGATGCCCTGCCACCAACGAGCAATGTCCCCATCTTAGGACTCACGTTTTGCCTGGAGGAATCTGTTGGAGGTGCACTGGAGCCATGTGGACCAAACGTTCCGGGAGTATAATTTGCTGTGGCCCAGGTTCCTCCCCAATGACGTCCGATGTGCGGGAGAGAGCATCGGCCTTGAGGTTCCTCTCCGCCGTGCGGAAGTGAATCCAGAAGTCAAATCGAGAGAAGAAGAGGGACCACCGGGCTTGACGGGGGTTAAGGTGCTGAGCTGTCTGGATTACTGGAGGTTCTTGTGGTCGGTGTACACATCAAATGGATGACGTGCTCCCTCCAAGAGATGACGCCATTCCTCCAGGGCCTTCTTGATGGCAAGCAGCTCCCGATCCCCGATGGCATAATTCTTCTTGGCTGGCGAAAAGGTCTTGGAGAAGAACCCACAAGTGAGTGTCTTCCCCTTAGGCCCCTTCTGGGTGAAGACTGCCCCTGCCCCCACGGAAGAAGCATCCACCTCCAACGCAAAAGAGCGAGACAGGATGGGAGCAGAGGAGAAGGCTGTCTTTAACTTGGAAAAAGCTCTCTCCGCTGCCGGCGACCAACATCTCGGATTGGCCTTCTTCTTAGTCTTGGCGACAATAGGAGCCACCAAGGTAGAAAAGTGGGGAATAAATTGCCGGTAATAGTTGGTGAATCTCAGAAAGCATTGTATGGCTCGAAGTCCAAATGGTCGTGGCCAGTGCAAGACACCCGACAATTTGGTAGGGTCCATTTGCAACCCCTTATCAGAGACGATATACCCAAGGAAGGGCAAACTGGTCAGGTGGAAGAAACATTTCTCCAGTTTAGAATACAGGTGATTGTTGCGCAGGCGTCGCAACACTTGGCGCACCTGAATACGATGGGTCGGTAGATCAGGAGAGAAGATCAGGATATCGCCCAGGTACACGATGACACAAGTGTAAAGAAGTACAAAGTATGGACGGCATAAATGTTGCTTGAGAAAGGCCACGTGTTAATGGGCTGAAACATTGCAATTGTATTTGGTACTCACTATAGAATAAAAGTTTTTCCTGTTTTCACTTTTTATGATGCTGCCGTCCATACTTTGTACAATTTTGGGACTTTGAGTGGTGAGTAACAAGGCTTACACACTATTGGGACGTGCTGTGCATTCTTGGGACCTGGAATGGTTCATTGTGGATATTGGTGCTGCACCCATTCTGTGGAATTTTTTGGACAAGTGTAAAGAAGATCCCTGAAGATATCATTTACAAACTCCTGAAAGACCGCAGGATGTTACACAGACCAAACGGCATCACCAGGTATTCAAAGTGCCCGTCCCGGGTGTTGAAGGCCGTCTTCCACTCATCCCCTTCTCGAATCCTGATGAGGTTGTAAGCCCCGCGCAGGTCCAGCTTCGTAAACACCTTTGCTCCCCGGAGCCGGTCGAAAAGTTCCGAGATCAATGGTAGTAGATACCGGTTCTTTACTGTAATTTTATTGAGTCCCCGGTAGTCGATGCAAGGATGCAAAGAACCGTCCTTCTTCTGCACAAAGAAAAATCCAGCTCCGGCCGGTGAGGAGGACTTGCGGATGAAGCCCTTCTGTAGGTTCTTCCGGATCTTTCACCAGCTAAACTGGCTTCATCAGGGGTTAGAGGGGTTAGAGGGGACCGGACCTCTAACCCCTGATGAAGCCAGTTTAGCTGGTGAAACATGTTGGGGAGGTCAGGCATGACATTTTAAATTGTGATTTCTCACCTCTGTCTACAAGTGTCACCCGCTGCAGAGGGTATCACAAGGAAACCTTATATATTTTATGTCCATTAGATTAGGGATGACTGCCAAAGTAGGATGCTTGGGATCCCCTACTGGAGTTTGTAAATTACTGTATATATAAGGCTTTCCTGTTAATAGGTGGTGTTCCACCAGACTTGATAATAGAAAAGGAGTTATTCTTTCAGAAGTAGAAAGGGATAAATTGAGAGGTTAGAAATCAGGTTTTTAAATAGTGTGTATAGAGGTTAAGTGTTATACATAATAAAAGTTACGTTTTAGTGTTTTATAGATTGAGAACTGATAGAGTTTAAGTTTGCCTATGGCAAAATAGTAAATATAGTGATCAATAGTCACTCTCTGTTCTCTTGCGAGATTCCCATTTTTTTGGAGACTATTTGACAGACAGAGGGTAGACCCTGCCCCGGGGAGGACTAGTCCCAGGCTGGAGATCAATGGGACAATCATAAGGGCGATGAGGGGAAGAGACTCAGCCTGCTTCTCAGAAAACACATCCGCAAAGTCCTGGTATTCCGAGGGCAGACCTGGCAATGGCTCCGAAGGAGTCGGCAAAGCGGTGGAGCGCACCTGGCGTGGTGCCGCCAAACAGAGATTCTGACAGTCCGGTCCCCAGCGAAGGACTTTTGCTCGCTGAGGAAGAACAAGGCAACACATAGAACGAGATTTCTCCTTATGTAAGGCCACCACATAAAGGGACACCGCCTTGTTCCTGTACTGGATGGAATCGCTTAAGAGCTCCCCGCTGACCGAAGAGATCACCAGCGGTCTCTCTAGACGAACCACCGGGAGGCGGTACCGAGATACCAGGGAGGAGTGAATGAAATTCCTGGCAGAACCTGAACCACAAATCCCGAACTGGTGGAGAAACGAACAGGCATCGTTAATCGTAGAGAGAAGGAACTTTCACCCAGGGACGCCTCTCCCACATTCCCTAGGTGCGAGCATTTCCTGGATGCTGGGGTCGTAGAGGACAGTCCCGACGGTAATGATTCGGGCTGGCACAGAAGAGGCATAGATTTTCAGCTCAACGAAGAGACCGTTCTTGCTCCGTCAAATGGGCTCTGTCAACCTGCATGGGCTCCTCGGAGGATGGCTGCGGAATCGGCAGGGGAGGCCTCTGGAAGACAGGAGCCAGACAAGGAACACGGCGGAGCCGAACCAACTCATGCTCTTGACGTATCTCCTCCTGTCGCTCGGTGAAGCGTATATCTATACGGGTGGCCAAATGAGTCAGATCACTCAGGGAGGAAGGAAGATCTCTTTCAGCCAGTACGTCCTTAACCCTGCTGGAAAGTCCCTTCCTAAATGTGGCGCCAAGGGCTGTATCGTTCCAAGACAGCTCCAAAGCCAGGGTACGGAACTGGACCGCGTAGTCACCAACTGAGGAATCGCCTTGGCGGAGATTCAGGAGCGCGGTTTCCGCTGAATACGCACATGTGGGTTCCTCAAATACACTGCGAAAGTCCTCCAAGAATGTCTGCAGATTAGCTGTCACCGGGTTGTTCCTATCCCAGAGTGGCATAGCAAGCTGACCACAAATGCCACCTTGGAACGCTCGGTCGGAAATTGGTTGGCCATTAGCTCCACATGCATGGAGCACTGTGTAATGAAACCCCGACACAGCTTAAGGTCCCCCTCGAACTTGGACGGCAACGGTAGTCGGAGCTTGGAGCCCCCAGTTGCGGGCGGAACAGCTGACAGAGGCATAGACACAGACGGAGATGGCTGCTGCTGCTGAGCCAAGAACTGCTGCAACATGGAGGTCAGCTGGTTTAGTTGCTGAGCTTGTTGCGCAATCTGCTGCGACTGCTGGGCCACGATAGATGCTAGATCCGCCTCGCCGGGCAGGGGTACTTCGGCGGGGTCCATGGCTGGATCTTACTAGGGAGCGGGGACGCGCGTGCCAGACGGCAGGGGACCACGGGGAAGCAGGAGCACAGCGGGGTACGTGTATGGGCGCAGGTGGGCGAGTGCGCCCGCGGCCCAACACGCGAGCCGCGGCGCCACTTGTCCCCGGACAAGGGACCACAGCAGGGGCACGAGAGCGCCCGCAGCCTTACCTATGGGCTGCGGGACCGCTTGTTACAGGGTGTTATGGAGGCATGATGCACCACATTTTAACTATTAGACATATACTTGAATGTGGGTCAGCAAAGCTAGGCGAAATGCTGCTTGAACAGGAAGACTTATTTCAATATGGTCTGCATGAGCCTGAGTAGTTGAAGTGGAGCTAGATTTGCTATTAGGACAAAAACTGTCCATTATTTATCAACTTATACCAGTACAATAATAAAAAGTAATTTCTGAGAATTATTAAATTATATAGAATTAATTATATAAATTACATTTTTTTAATAGAAATTCATATAAAAATATATAATATCTGAAAATATCCTTCAAAATGTATTTAAAATTAATAGAATCTAAAATTAATTTTAAATTAAATAACCCACTGACCTATATTTTTCTGAATTATGGTAAAAATAAAATGTTGTTTGGATTTTTATTGTTTTTGTTTTTTACTACATTAAATGAAAGACATTTTTATCAGATGGTGATCAGTGTTGAAATTTGTTTTTGCTGCTCTCACCCTTAGTTCTACATACTCATTACAAGTCTTGCTTGAACCTGTGGTCCATCAAGCAAGACCACTATCATAGTTTCAATTCACTGACATGCTATACTAGTGACTTTTCATTTATTTCTAGCCTATCTATAGCCTTTATATATGTATGGTGCATTAGTAATGTACGAAAGTTCTGTAATGCGCCAAACACACAGACGAGGCATGTCACACTTCAGATACCATTTATGAGCGCACAAAAACCACTTTCATAGATTCAGATGCATTTTACACTAAAAACCAGATCATAAAATTCACTTTGCCCTTTTATTATCATACATGTCTCCCTAAGTGTTTAAGATGTTTTTAAAAAGTTCCCATTTATTATCTGTTCTGTTATTTTTGCAGACCTTTTCCCAGTCAATGTGTTTAAAGGGAATCTGTCATCAAAATTTTTTTTTTTTATTGATAAAATATTGTGTGTTCATTTTTGTCTAACTTTTTAGTACATTTTTTTATTTAATTCAATTTGTGGTAAATATTAAAAAATGCATAATAATTTTCAATATTTCCCACTCTTAGCCACCAGAGGGAGCACATCCAAAAACGTGTTTGTCTCTTGTGCAAAGAGCATGGAATACAGCACTGCTGTAAATGTGGGCTGGTCTGGTGGTGACCTCACATGCCTCCACCTCCCCTGTGTGCATAAGGAGGGGGATGGGGATTGTAGACTCTGACTGAGGACACCATACAGAGCTGCTGTGTATCCATAGCTGAAAAAGGAATAATCAGAGTGAAATTGTGATTACATTTAGGGTATGTTCAGACGGCGCCTTTGACTCCGTGTTACATACGCTTTTGGATATGTGTCTGTCAGTCCCCAAACGGACCCAAGCACTTTATCTAATAAACAGCAGTGTGATTATACATTGCAGTTTATTAGAAACACGCATCGGCGTTCAGACGAGTGATCTCTGATGTGTGTCTCACTGTGTCTTTCGGATCCGTTCCATGAAGTGACATATCAATTCTTGGTCCAAAAGACGCAGCAGGAGCCCTGCAGCGAACGGGAGGTTGGTGCCAAAATCCGCAGCGAAACGGAGGTCGGCGACAAAATCCGCAGCGGAACAGAGTTCAGAAACGGAGTTCGGCGCCAAAATCCGTAGCGGAACAGAGTTCGGCACTACAATCCGCAGCAACACCGAGTTTATCACCAAAATCCGCAGCGGAACGGAGTTCGGCGCCAAAATCCGCAGCGGAACGGAGTTCGGCGCCAAAATCCGTAAAGAATCGAATTTTTAGCATCAGAAGCAAGAGAACTTTATTAGCACCAAAATCCATAAAGAAAAGGATTTTAGCGCCAAAATTCGTAAAAAAAGATTTTTTTTCGCGTCAGAAGCGAGAGAATTTTATTCGTGACAAAATCTGTAAATAAATGTTTTTTTGGGAAAAAATCTTTTAAAAAAAAACGATTCTTGCTCCAAAATCCGTAATAAAAAAGCATTTTTAACGTCAGAAGCGAGAGGACTAAAATTAGCAGAAAATCTTGAATTGTGCAAAAATCGTTAGTGACAAAAGCACAATCACTTTATTAGGAACGAGGACACTTGTCTGCTGCTTCTCTGGCAGCCTTGCTGAGCAGATGCTCAGTAGCTGCCCCTCTGAGCTCCACAATCATGGTTCCCTGTTCCCTGCAGACAATAAAGCATGCTGAGCTCACAGCATGGGGGGGCTGGGATTGCTCTCACTGAAGCTAATGAGACTGGAATCGTCTGAAGTCTCTTGCCTACATTGTTTACTTTATGGCAGCTTCCTGAGTGTCCTGCAATTCACAGAGCAGAGGACTGTCTCTGGAGGGGGGCAGGGCTCTTACACACAGGAATCTCTATAACTCTCTTTACAGACTCACAATTAAAATTATACCGACTAAGAATAAAAGGGTTATAGAAACACACACATTACTGCAAAAAAAAAATAAATTGAGACACAATGCCTTTAAGTGCTTCTCTTAGCAGATTAAAATCAGTCTTTCTGTTTTCAATGTTTTTGTGGCTCCTCAACAAAATATTCTATTGAAATATAAGTGGATTTATTATATTGTGGTCACTATTTTCTAGGTGCTGCCCAACGTAAATCTTTCAGGTTTGTTAGTCAATATTAATTCCAAAAGGGCCTTCATTCTAGTTGACTCCTGCACCAGTTGGGAAAGGTTTTTAGTTATTGACAAAGACTTGTTTCCTTTCTAAGAGCTACAAGTTTCAGTTTCCTAATTACTCCCATGTATATCTACCCATAATTATTTGATAAGTTCAATTCCTGCATGAATATTTTTCCACAGTGTGTCTTCAGACAGGATTTTATAAAAGGTTATACACCTGGTCTCTTCTGATTTTTATGATCTCTTCTAAAGAAACTGTAACTCTGTAAGTTAAATACCCAGTCATAGGCCTGATCCAGCCATGTCTCAGTTATCCCCACTATGTTATATTTTTCTTCAGCGATAAATAATTCTAGTTCGCTAATTTAATTGCTGAGACTCCTGGCATTGGTCAGCACGAAATTTACAGTTTTTTTGGTTTTAATTTTTTAACCCTGTCCTTATTGAGTATTATACCTCATCCCTCCTCTCCATTCCCTGATTTATTACTTATTTCCAGCTCTATATCGTCACTATCTTGCATACTATATAAGTAGTTCCCCTCCCATTTTGTCTCCCACTACAGCTGCATCCTTCTCGTTTACTAAACCAAATTTTGCATCTGCCCTCTATCTATCCCAGCGAGTGCTTCCTCAGTAAGCCACAGATTTGCTTCCAAGTTGGCAATGGATCTCAGTATTGCAACTTACTCATTTAGGGCCACATGTATGAAACAGTGAAACCTTTGAGCAAAAAAGTGAGTTTTAGACCAGAACCGTTTCATACATGTGGCCCTTAGTTCCAGGATCTGGGCTTATAAATGTGCAATGGGCACACGTGGTAGTATCCACCTTCGAATGACTGTTCAAAGATTGCATACAATTTTAAAAGGTTTTTTACCACTATCCCCTGGACATTGTCTTGTTTAACATCCATGTATGAGTTCTTTATGGCAGCAAGTTAATATGCATGGTAATAAAAAATTTGTGAGGGTCACAGTTTAATTGTTTAGGGGCCTAAGTTTTAGGCCCTAGCAAGCCCCTGATCATACTGCATATTTAACACCTATAGCGATCTAGAACTGGCATGTTGATGCCAAGTGTCATACATTTTAGCTTCTAGTGCTAGAAAAACAAGAAATGGGACAAAAGCGTTCTCATGTGCCGTAAATTCACACAAGATTTATAAAGTCAGTGTGTGGAGCTGCTCACCTGTGTAGGTTGTACAGTTATGGTACAACACATATGAACGCCTACAGAACCATTTCAGTTCACCCCAAGAAGCTCTCTCATCCCAGTGGGATTTTAGCACCGCAACCCATGGATAGCAAACGATAAAATTATCTAGAAGAGTAATAGCGCTCGGGGGAAATTACAAAGATGACAATTGGGTATTTACCACTATCTTAGTGTCAGTCTTTATTAACCATAAAAGTATACAGACAACATGTTTCACAAGTCTAACGGACTTGCTTCATCAGGTCACAATATACAAAAACGCGGCTGGCATTTAAAAAGACCGTGACTTTAAAACGAGACTAAGCGGCAATGGATCATTCAAACTAATACATACATACCTAAAAAAGAAAATATTAAATACATATAGTTTAAAATTGCAGATTATTAAAATATAAGCTAAAAAAACTTATTGGGAAGATAATCATTAATGTTTATAATGAGTTAGAAAGCTTAAAAGTAGAACAAGCGTAACTACTATACGAGAATAATACTTAGCGTAATGAAACTAGATCATTTTCATAAGAAAGTACGTTACACTATATTATTAAGGTCAATAGCATAACTCAAGATTAACTTTCCTCTAGTGTTAGGGTCGTGACTAGTGTTAAGCGATTATTATCGAAATCGGCACAGTTTTTATGTTGATCGAAATTTTTAGATCATGCGATAATTTTTGGTTAAAAATTTTGCATTTTCAAATTTAAAATCGCGCCATTGTCGGGGCTTCCTGTCATTTTTGGGGCCAGCAAATCGCTTACAGAATAGACAGTGTGAGTGTTGTGCGACGTCATGACTGGGATGTGTATGGGGGGGCGATTTGGGTGAAAAATCACATGACCTGTTTTACATAGAACAGCCCTTCCGTTTAGACAGGTCTCTAGCGTCTCATTGCAGTAGGACGTGCGCTCGCCCGGGGTCCAAACACTCAGCGAAGTTATTCTATTTTTCACAGAGAAAGCCTACTGTTACTGTGATCCTTACAACTTAGTTAGATCAGAGATTTGAAATTTTATGGTTGGTAGAGAATTTTAAAGGGGCATTACCCCGTAAAGTCACGGGGGGAGTGGGTGGGGTGCCCGGGCGAATGAGACAAGTCTTTAAAGAAAACTGGGTTAAAATTTTACCCCGACTTAGTGAGACATTTCACTGCAATAGCTTTATTATTAACATTTTTCTATTGAAATTTCCTGGATATTGGTCAGCCTGAAACTATATTTGGAAAACCACTTTTCTATAACTGCAGGTCCTTTGTTAGGTGCAAACTCCACTTTTTATCATTTTAAAATTTAAGATAGGGTTCTTTTTTAAAATTTGCCCATTCCCGCTTTGTTGATAAAGCCACCTTGCAGTTAAATTAGAATCCCCAATTTTTATCAGCACAGGTGATAGGGGGCCAAAAATACCTTTTATTATCCGAAAACAATCAGAACGTGTTTTTTTCACTTTGGCCACTACAGCTTTTTTTATTGAGGCACCCCTTTACTTAAAGGGAAACAGCAATATTTTATCACCACGGTGAATTGAAACGTGCCAAAAATACCTTTTATTATCCGAATACATTTCAGATACTGTTTTTTCACTTCCGCAGTTTTACTTTGTTGAAGATCTACGTTTCATTAAGTTTGAAACAGCATTTTTGAGTAACCACAGGGGGAATTGATAGGGGCCAAAAAAAACTTTTTTATTACCAATACATTTCAATTTTCGTTTTTTTTCACTTTTTGGGGCCCGGCCAGCTTTGTTGAAAGCACTTTCGTTAAATGTGAATACAGCAATTTTTATCCCACATTGAAATTTAAAGGTGCCAAAAATACCTTTTATTATCCGAAACATTTCAGAACGGTTTTTTCACTTTGCGCACTACACTTTTTTTTTAGGCACCTTGCACTTTAAATGTGAATACAGCAATTTTGTAGCACCACAAATAATTGAAAGGTCCAAAAATACCTTTTATTTTCCGAATACATTTCAGATACTTTTTTTTTCACTTTTCGAGTACACTTTTTTCATTGAGGCACCTTGCCTTAAATGTGAAACAGCAATTTTTTAGTCACCACAGGTGAATTGAAAGGGGCCAAAAAAACCTTTTTTATCCGAAAACATTTCAGATTGTTTTTTTTTTCACTTTGGCGCACTACATTCTTTTTTTCTTGAGGCAACTTTCACTTAAATGTGAAAACAGCAATTTTGAGTCACCCAGTAAATTTAAAGGGGGCCAAAAAAACCTTTTATTTTTCCCAATACATTACAGATACTGTTTTTTTCACTTTGGCGCAGGCCCCCCTTTGTTGATAGATCTACTTTGCATTTTAATTTTAATACAGCAATTTTGTAGTCACCACAGGGGAATTTAAAGGGGCCAAAAATATCTTTTAATTTTCGAATACATTTTAAAGTGTTTTTTCACTTTTCCAGTACAGCTTTTTTTGATAGAGCTACTTTGCAGTTAAAGTGAAAACACAAATTTTTAGTCACCAAGGTAATTGATAGTGCCCAAAAAATACCTTTTTTTTACCAATACATTTAATAGTGTTTTTTCACTTTGGCCACACAGCTTGTTTATTTTGGCACCCCCTTCCTTAAATGGAATACAGCAATTTTGTAGTCACCCCCATAATTGAAAGGTTGCCAAAAATACCTTTTATTATCCGAATACATTTTCAATACGGGTTTTTTCACTTTGGGGCACTACAGCTTTTTCATTTGGGCCCTTGCACTTAAATGTGAATACACAATTTTGTAGTCACCACAGGGAATTGAAAAGGGGCCAAAAATACCCTTTTTTACCAATACCTTACAAACTTTTTTTTTTACTTTGGGGCAGGCCGCTTTTGTTGATTTTCACTTTGCAGTTAAAATTTGAATACAGCAATTTTGTAGTCACCACAGGGGAATTTAAAGATCCAAAAATACCTTTATTATCTAAAACATTTCAATACTGTTTTTTCACTTTGGCGCAGTACAGCTTTTTTTTTATACAGCTACTTTGCAGTAAATGTGAATACAGCAATTTTGTAGTCACCACAGGAATTGATAGGGGCCCAAAAAAACCTTTTATTATCCAATACATTTCAATCGTGTTTTTTCACTTTTGGGGCACTACAGCTTTGTTCATTGAGGCACCTTCACTTAAATTTGAAACAGCAATTTTGTAGCACCAAGGTGAATTGAAAGGTCCCAAAAAAATCCCTTTTTAAAACTGTAACATTTCAGACAGGTTTTTTTTTCACTTTTTGGTCGTCAAGTTTTGTTTGATAATCTACTTTGGTAAATTTTTGAATCCACAACTTTGTATCACCACAGGTACTAATTGGTGCCAAAAATCCCTTTTAAATCCGTTCATTTCAGACAGGGTTTTTTCATTTTTGGGTCATCGAGCTTTTTATAGATCTATTTTGCATTTTAAATTTAAATCCAGGCAATTTTGTTTTGATTTGAGGGATTTGAGAATAGCTGTGATTTGCTTTCTTTTAATTAGAGACTTTCCAAAAACTTTTCCCCATCCCCTTCCAAATTTTTTTAATTTCTGAACATGGAGCGAAATTTTAGGGGGTAAAGGGGCAAAGAGGGGGTAGGACATGGAGGTAGAATACGAGAAAGGGGCCCTTCCTGCTGGCGACCACCGCATGCCACGGATCGTCGTTCAGAACCGTCGGCCTGTCATCCTGGGTCAGGGCCCTTGGGGTCCATAACGAACCTTCACCAATCTTCCTTCATGGGTTAATGCAACCTGCACCAGCAGTCTTACCTCCTCGTCTTCCCAGTCACGGCCACAAAGTCCCTCCAGCATCATCAAACACCGTCCAACAGAAGCAGCCCAAATGTCATCTCGTGTACCCACCACTGTGGGTAATCCATTTTCTGAAAACCTCTTTGATGACAAAATGCGGTTGGGTCAGAAGGCATGTTAAAAGATCAAGAGGCCAAAGAGGATGAGTTTCTCTGCTCTAAACGCCCTTTTTTACTGATGCCATCAGAGGAGGAGAAGGAAGTAGGTCAATGGGCAAAAATCCCAGGCGGTCGGCAACCCCTTGCAGTCCCTCTTGCTGCCCGCAACTCCTGGATCAGAATGTCAGGACGACGAAGTCACCTGTGTTGATGATGATGATGAGGACATTGCGGATCCAACTGGTCTTTTCAGCAGAATTTGCTTGCGAGCGCTTCATCACTGGACGATGGAGGAAGACGATGGGGTAGGGTCAGTAGGGGTTTCCCCCTCAAAAAGGGAGGGGGCGGTCCGCAGAAGTCCCTGATATGATTCCGCCAGCCAGGGCCCAGGGGAAAAACCCCGCTCCTCCCCTTATCACCGTCAAAAGGTCCGGGACCTCTAAAGCCTGGGCCTTCTTTGAGCAAGCCTCTAATTCACCCAGCGATGTCATATGCCGCCTTTGCCGTAAACGCATAAGTAGAGGCAAGAACTTAGGGGGTTTTAACCACCACCAATATGTCTAGTCACAAACAGCGAATACATGAGTTTGAAATGGAGGCACATTTTGGCCAAAAAAGGCCAGACCGACGCCGGGCCTCCAACCACTGTCACAGCCTCTGTCTCCGCCCTCCTCCTCCTCCGACACCACCAAGCGTTCCTCAGCTGCCCATGTCTCTCAGAGTCATGATCAGGGATCAGCCTCCGCTTCAGCCTCCTCCGTCGCCCAAAGTAACCACCAGCACCACCAGAGAACCCATCCTACCCCTTCTCCTCCGGCCAGTTTGACGACCTGCACGCGTACAGCGGCCATCTAGCAGCCACCTTTCTTCTTCCAGGTTTGGGAGCAGAAGAAACACTTTAACCCAAACCATCCCAAAGCCAAAACCTGAATGTCGGCAATGCCGGGCTTTTGGCCTTGGAAATGTTGCCTTTCCGTCTGGTGGACACAGAGGGTTTTCCGCCACGTCATGGCCCTTGCCTGCCCCCAATACCAGATGCCGAGCAGGCATTTCTTTGCCAGAAAAGCCTCCCTGCCCTGGCCATCCACGTGTCATCTAAAAATTTCAAGCGCGTTGCCCTGCATCGTGGCCGGAAAAGTCCATCTGACCACCGACACAGGGACTAGTAAGCACGGCCAAGGCCGCTATACCTGTGACAGCTCACTGGGTGAGCTGGGTGGATGTCTCCTGGGGGTGACGGTGGCTCTCAGGCTCGGCGCACGCACTTCCAAAACCGCAGGATGGTGCGGGGCTCTTTCCCCCAAGGTCCTCTGGTGGCATCACGTCCCCCAGAGAAACCAGGCCGTGTTGAAATTATCTGCTTGGAGACCGTCCACACACAAGTCAGGAGCTGTGGACGCTCTCCGCAACGACCCGAGCGCTGGCTGGGTGCCAAAGAACCTTGTGCCAGGCAGGGTGGTGAGCGATAAGGGGCGAAATCTGCTTGCCACCTTAAGATCGGTAGCTGGAGCACACCCCTTGCCTGGCACATGTCAGAACCCTTTGTCCGTCCAGAAATTTCTAAAGAGCTCCCCGGGGTTCTGGACTGCCTGCTGGGGAAGGCTCGAAGTCTAATTTCGCACTTCCGCCGTTCGCACCCTGCTTCGTCCCCGCCGGGCTGCGTTGCAACGTCAGCTCGACCTCCCCATCAACCGTCTCATTGTTGACGTGGGCAACACGCTGAATTCCACCCTCCACAGCTTCAGCGATTGTGGAAAGCCAGCGCAAATGCCATTACGCAGTACAAGTGACACATGGCTTGACAAGCAGTGGTGCGGACCCCGTGTGGTTGAGCCACCGAGAGTGGTGGCAGGTGAAAGAGCTCTGCACCATCCATGCCAGTTTAGTATAAGCCAAAAAAGTTGTCAGTGCGGACGATGCCCTTGTCAGCATTAGCATTGTGGTGATTTTAAAGTTCTGGAACGATCGTTGGACACTCTGAAACCACAGGTCCCGCCAGCGACGGAGAGGAAGACGGACACAGATGCGGACACGGAGCCTTTCTCTCCGTCGAATCCACAAGGGCCCGACAGTTTCTCAATTTTATGGGTTTTCCCTTTAGGCAGGGGTTGGGGGTCCAGCTAGTGCAAGGCAGCGCATCAGCTCTCAGGGTGCATCATCTCAGGCAAGTCAGGGCTGGTTGAAGCTGTGCCGGAGGAAGGGGAGGAGGAGGAAGGAGGAGGAGGGGGAGGACTTATTCCTAGACACCGACTTACCGACGTCCCTGCCTTGGAAAGGGGTTGGCGCGAATTTGGAGGCGGAGGAGGAAGATGAGAAGACAGTTTTGCTAGTGCCCCTCGACCTAGAGGCTTGGGAAATCAAGGCTCCATCTCTCACATGAGTGTTTTGGATGCTCCATTTCCTCCAACATGATCCTCGCATTAAGGCCATCAAAATGAACAACAGTTACTGGGGGGGCCCACCCCTCCAGCACAGCGGGAGGAGTCATTACAGACAAACCATCCGGCTTTCCACAATAATGTGGATCGTTTGACTTTCATCAAGTTTAATCAGGAAAGGATCTCTGATGATGTTGTGGCCCCAATTGCCGAGGTCACGGATTATTTTGCCGGTTCTACTTCACATTCCTCTTCAGAAAGGGTCCTCTTGAAAACTTTTTTTTAAAATGATCATTTTTTTACTCCCAATTTTATTCTCTTTTTCCAAACAGTTCTTTTTGCTGGTTTTGCTGTGAGGAGACTGTAAAAGACAGCAAGGTTTCATGACAACACCATTTTCCCAAATTAAACTCACTTATCTTTAGAAGTTTTTCGCATTGTCAATGGTTTTGAGGTCATTTTTCGGGGAGATACAGCTATAATTATGGCCCTTTTGGGAACAGAAAGGGTGGCTTCTAAGTGCCATTTTCTCCATCACAATTTTTAATAGTGGCTGAGAAGTCATATTTATAATTTTTTTGGGGTCATGTTCTTTTGAGAGAGCAAATAATCATGGTCCTTATGAACAGAAATGTGGCTTTTAAGTGGCATTTCCCCTCAAAATTTTTTAATAGTTGGCTGAAAAAGTCATATTTATAATTTTTGGGTCATGTTGCTATGAATACAGCAATTTTCCCATGGTGCTTTGGAACAGAAATGTGGCTTCTAAGTGGCATTTCTCCCTCACAATTTTTAACAGTGGCTGAGAAGTCACTTTCATAATTTTTGGGGTCATGCTGCTTTGAAATGCAGCAACACTATGGGTCATATTCTAAAAAATGTTGTTTCTAACAGACATTTGTTCTCACAAATGTCAAAAAGTGGCTCAAGGTCATGTTTTGAATTTTTGGGCAATTTTGCTGTGACATGCAGCTATACTACAGGTCCTATTATAAAAAAAATGTTGTTTCTAAAAAGACATTTTTTCTTTACAATTGTCCAAAGTGGCTCAAGGTCATGCTTTGAATTTTTGGGGGGATTTTGCTGTGACATGCAGCTTACTACAAGTCCTATTATAAAAAAAAAAAATGTTGTATTCTAACAGACATTTTCTTCACAATTTTCCAAAGTGGCTAAGGGGTCATGCTTTGAAGTTTAGGTGGCATTTTGCTGTGACATGCAGCTATACTACAGGTCCTATTAAAAAAAAAATGTTGTTTTCTAACAGACATTTGTTCTTCACAGTTGTCCAAAGTGGCTCAAGGGTCATGCTTTGAATTTTTGGAGGCATTTTGCTGTGACATGCAGCTATACTGCAGGTCCTACTATAACAAAATGTTGTTTCTTACAGACATTTTTTCTTCACCATTGTCAAGAGTGGCTCAAGGGGATGGGTGCTGTCAGAAACAGGAATAGGTAGGACATTGGTTTTAAAGGACACATATTGCAAAATGACTTGTTTTTGCAAGATCTTTAACAATAGCTAGCAATCCCTGTATTGAGACAACCCATTTTAATACAATTAAAAAAGAGAAACAAAGACATGGTGGGAATCCATCCTATTTTAAAAATGTGTTTTTTTAGAATTAAACTACTAAAAAAAATTGCATGTACAAAATAGCTGGTAAAAAAAAAATCCTCTGAATTGCACAAGGGGAGACAGGAAGACTTGATCAGATGTAGGTTATTCAGAGGACATGGAGGCTTAAACATTTTCTGGGGCTGGATTAAAATGGGGTCCGCATCATTTGATCTCCCGGGGAGTCTGTCCCTAATCAATGAAGAAAAGGGTTTGGAGGAAAAATGAAACCATTGAATTGATTGGCTGAATCACTCTCAGAAGCCAGGAGGGGAAAGGGCTTCTCAACAAGAAGTGTTTTGGGGATGATTAGGACATTTGTATTACTTATGGGGTGTTGACGATTAACACATCTTTCACGTGTAAAAAAAACCTTTTAAAAAATGCAGGGAGGGATGTATGTTGTATGTTATCAACACTGAAAAAAAAGCAAAATGATAGTAATGTAAAACTATAAATAAAACTTCCCCAAATAAATTCTGTAAACAAATGTCATTACCAAAAAATATACTAAATGACAGTCACTGTACAAAATAGCATAGTGCCACTTTGTAATCTTTTGGATCAAACAGGTTTAAGAGTCATGCTGTGGGCCCCGGACAGGTATGGTCAATGTCCCAGTTCAACTAAAATGGGGGTTGAAAGACTCCTTTTTTCCGCACTTTTTTAAATGTGTGGGTCATGCAGGTTTGGGGCTCATGCTGTAGCCCAGGACAGGTATAGTCAATGTCTAGTGAAACTAAAATGGTGGTTGAAAGACTCCTATTTCAAGCACTTTTAAATCTGTGGGTCAGACAGGTTTAATGGTCATAGCTGCGTACAGGGCAGATAAGTTAATGTCCAGTTCAACTAAAATGGGGGTTCAAAGACTCCTTTTCCCGGCACTTTTTAATTTGGGGTCAAACAGGTTTAGGGGTCATGCTGTGGCCCAGGACAGGTATAGTCTATGTCCAGTGAAACTAAAATGGTGGTTGAAAGACTCCTTTTCCAGCACTTTTTAAATGTGGGGGTCATTTAAAAAGGTTTGGGGCTCATGCTGTGGCCCAGGACAGGTATAGTCAATGTCCAGTGAAAATAAAATGGTTGTTTTAAAGACCCTATTTCCGGCACTTTTTTAATCTGTGGGGCAGACAGGTTAAATGGTCATTCTGCGGTAAAAGGACAGATATAGTTAATGTTCCATTTCAACTAAAATGGTGGTTCAAAGACTCCTTTTCCCGGCACTTTTTAATTGGGGGTCAGACAGGTTTAATGGTCATACTGCGGTCCAGGACAGGGATAGTCAATGCCAGTTCAACAAAAAAGGTGGTTGAAAAACTCCTTTTTCCGGCACTTTTTAAATCTGGGGGTCATGCAGGTTTGGGGCTCATGCTGTGGCCCAGGACAGGGATAGTCTATGTCCAGTTCAACTAAAATGGTGGTTCAAAGACCCTTTTCCCGGGACTTTTTTAATTTGGGGTCAGACAGGTTTTAAAGGTCATACTGCGGTCCAGGACAGGTAAAAGTTTATGTCCCAGTTCAACTAAAATGGTGTTGAAAGACTCCTTTTTCTTTGCACTTTTAATCTGTGGGGCAGACGTGTTTAAGGTCATACTGTGGTACAGAACAGGTATAGTCAAAAGTCCAGTTCCCAACTAAAAATGGTGGGTTTAAAGAAATCCTTTTCCCAGCACTTTTTTAATCTGGGGTCAGACCCGTTTAATGGTCTTCGCGTACAGGACAGTATAGTCAATGTCCAGTGAAACAAAATGGTGGTTGAAAGACTCCTTTTTCCGGCACTTTTTTAAATCTGGGGGTCATGCAGGTTTGGGGCTCATGCTGTGGGCCCAGGACAGGGGTAGTCTATATCCAGTTCAAAATAAAATGGTGCTTGAAAGACTCCTATTCCCGGCACTTTTTAATCTGTGGTCAGACAGGTTTTAATGGTCATTCTGCGATACAGGACAGATATAGTCAATGTCCAGTTTTAAATAAAATGGTTGAAAGACTCCTTTTTCCGGGACTTTGAATCTGGGGTCATGCAGTTTGGGTGTTTTAAAAAAAATG